>JAADXK010000500.1:0-21553 GCA_023337805.1 Globisporangium barbulae
ATGAATAGGCCAAGAACGAGCTCAACGAGACGAATCGCGCTGTTCAAGTCCCGAGCAAAACGAAATCGTACTCACTTCAAGCGAGATCAAAACGCATATTTTTCAGAGGGGGGCCAAGACTTTTTGAACTAGCTGTATACACAAGGTGGGTTTTGCTATTGTTTGTATCGGTTTCGGCGTGTTATAGCTTCCAAATTGCGTCCAGTTCCGTATTCTGCTTAGGGTTATATTTTGCTATTTTGTATCGTATTCACGGTGGAATTGGTGGTTCCAGATAGTCTGCAGATAGTGAACTGAAAAGAGCAAATGTAAGCGGTTTGTAGGTTTGGATGAAAGCCAGGAAAGTGCGTCACTCCGGAATCGTCTATTACCTGTATAAGTTAGATTTTACACAATATTGGCATTTGTATGATACAAAATATTTATTATCTATAAAAGGATATTTAAAATAGACAAAGACCAGAATCAGCAAAGGACAAATAACCGTTTCAAAACACATATTATATTAACAGGTACAAACCCATTCAGGCCTTCCACGTCCCAAAAAATATCAGGGCAACACAGTTCGCACCACTTGATGCCCACAGCTCAGCATCTCCTCCACCGCATTCCGCATTCCTCTCACGCTCCGCAACGACACTCGCACTCTGTGAACGCCCTACCAGCCCACGCGCTTGCGCTCTCCATACACACTATCTACACACAGACACGATGGCTCGCCGATCGAGCAGCAGCAGCAGTAACAGCTCGTACGGCTCGCCACGCAGCAGCGGCGATTTCCCGGAAGAGCCGATCCCGCTCATCACGTTCAGCGAGAACGAGGACCAGCTCAAAGTGAACGAGGACGCCGTGGACATCCTCAAGAAGATTGATGGCAAGGTGGCCGTGATTGCCATGGCGGGGCTCTACCGCACGGGCAAGTCGTCGATGCTCAACTGGCTGCTGGGCCGCTCGGGCGGCTTCCGCGTCGGCCCGACGATCGAGCGCTGCACGCGCGGCATCTGGCTCTGGGGCCAGCCGCAAAAGCACACGATGGCGAACGGCGAGGACGTCTGGGTGCTCATGCTTGACACGGAGGGCATGGGCGGACTCGAGGCCTCGCAGCAGTACGACGCGCGCATCTTCTCGCTCGCGACGCTGCTCTGTTCCAAGCTCATTTACAACAGCCAGGGAAGCGTGGACGAGAAGGCGATCAACGGGCTCTCGTTCATCGCGAACCTGGCCAAGCACATCAAGGTGAGCTCGGATGCCGGTAGTGATACCGCTGGTAGCAGTGGCGGAAACGACGACGACGTGATGCAGTTCCACAACTTCTTCCCGTCGTTCCTCTGGGTCGTGCGCGACTTCACGCTCGAGCTCGTGGACGAGGACGGCGACCCGATCTCGAGCGGTGAGTACCTCGAGAAGGCGCTGGCCGATCAAGCGCGCATTCCGTCCAACATGGAGCGCAACCGCATCCGCGCCATGATGAAGGACTTCTTCCGCGAGCGCGACTGCGTGGCGCTCGTGCGCCCCGTGCATGACGAGGCGCAGCTGCAGCAGGTCGACAAGCTCGCGATCTCGGAGCTGCGCCCTGAGTTTCAGAACCAGCTCAAGGACCTCAAGCAGCTCGTGTTCGGCGACAACCTCAAGCCAAAGATGCTGCAGAACAAGCCACTGAACGGCAGCATGTTCGCCGGTCTGCTGCACGCGTACGTGGACGCGATCAACAGTGGCGGCGTGCCCGTGATCACCTCGGCGTGGGAAGGCGTGACTGCGAGCGAGTGCCGCAAGGCCATGAGCAGCGCGTTCGACTTGTTCAAGAAGCTCATGTTCGAGATCGAGCTGCCGGTGGACAACGAGGAGCTGCTGTCGATCTTCAAGGACTCGGAGCAGCGCGCCGTGAAAGAGTATCGCAAGCACGCAATCGGTGACATGGCGTCCAAGCTCGAGGTGGACCTGCTCAAGAAAATCGAAGAGGAGAAGGGCCACACGGCGAACAAGAACGCCGCCATGTCCAAGGAAATGTGCGAGCGCTTGCTCCAGGTGCTGTACAGCGAGATCATCCAGCCGAAGCTCACTTCTTCCCCCGGGGACGAGAACGTCTTTGGCGACATGCAGGCGTTCACACAGGAGTGGGGGCGTTTCCGCGACACGTACATGCACAAGGCGCGCGGTGGCGCCAAGCTCGAGTGCCTCGTAGGTTTCTCCGAGACCAAGTATGCTGAGGCGATGCGCATTCTGTTGAGTCGCCAGGAAGAAGGCTACGAGAAGCACATTCGCCAACTGCAGAGCGACGTCTCGAAAGTGAAGGAGGAGCTGGGCAGCGTCGGCGGTCGCGAGCAGATCTACCGCGAGCAGATTGAGCAAATGCAAGCCGCGTCGTCGCTGATCATGACCGAGAAGGCGCGCTTCGAGGCCGAATCCCAGGCGCAGCAGGAGCGCATCATGAAGCTCGAGGAGCTGCTCAAGGACGAGTCCAAAACGAAGCAGCACGTGGAGATTGAGCGCGAGTCGATCGACCTGAAGCTCAACAGCGAGCAGCGAAAGCGCGAGGAGATTAACAGCGAGCTCGAGCGCATGCGTCAGGAGTACGAGCGAATCGTGAAGGAGAAGGAGCGCCAGGAGATGGAGCTCACCCTGCTGAACGAGGAGTGCCAGCAGCTGCGCCAGGGCCGGACGTGCGGCTGCACCATCTCCTAATCAGGCGAATGCTCATCGATCTCGAAAGCCCAGGAGAAGCGCGTGGTGTGCGAACAAATGAACGGCCGTAATTCCTCATTGTACTACATCATAACTCTTTCCGCACTGAATTGCTAATGCCGTCCGTGCCATCATGCCCTCCAAACAGTTTGCTGACAACATTCAACACGAGAGAATCAGACACCCTCAGATAGGTTGTTGTTTGCTTCATTTTTCTTGTGTGTTTCATTTCGTTTTCTTTCTGCTGTGTTCCCCTTGCTCTCTGCCTCTCCTGTCTGTTGTTCCTCCTATATCTGCAGCACCGCCACACCACACGTCCCGCTCCCGTTCATTCGCTTGCTCTGCCCAAAAAGAATCGCAACTGGAACTGTGCGCGGGCATGTCGTGTGAGACCCTCGCCATCTCTGTATGATCAGCTCGCTTACTGGGACGTTGGCGGGCGGCTCGGTGTCAGCGGCGACACGTACGCCTTCAACTGCAATACAGAGAGAGATACCATGTCAGCCTTCCATATTCGCTCATACACATACACATAGACGCATACACATTGCAGCTACGACGTACCTTGAATCCGGTGAGATCTGGCACCTGGAGCTGCAGCAGCTTCTCCGGGTCGACGACGTAGCGGCCGCGCTTGGCGTGCACGCCCTCGTTACGGCAGCCGTTGCCCTTGTAGAAGCGGCGGTTCGCGCGCTTGGGCGTGAGCGGGCGCAGCGAGTGCGAGCGGCCGAACTTGCTGCTACGCGTCATGCTCGTGATCAATCCGTCCAGGAGGCCCATGCTGCTTGACTCGCTTGCTTGCGTTTCTTGCTGCTTGTCTTCGTTATGGGAGCTGCTCGCATGTGGCCGCCACTGGTTGTACAGCCCACACAGTACAGTGTGCAAGTTGTTACTAGACACATGTTTCGGCCACTCAAATTACTCTATTTGGTGAACTTCCATATAATTGGATGAAATTCGAGCTCCAACTGACACGCAACGTGAATCAGATCGATCACCTGTTGCGGACTCTTCCCACTGCAGTTCACGCGCTCGTGTCTCTCTATCTCTAGCAAGTCGTCGACGACGACGCGTTCTCCTCAGCTGAAGTCGCCGCCTTCTGTTCAATGCGCGTCGCACGCTGCGTCGTGAGCTCGTGCACCCACGACTGCACCAGCGGCGTGCGGAACTTGCCCTGCGTGCTGCGGAAAAAGTCGTCGAGTGTCTTGTCCTGGTCCTGCTCGTACTCATCCGCCTGCAGGATCATCTCAAACTTGTCAAAGTCCTGCGAGTGTATGCATACACACAGGAGAGAGGTCAATATCAAGTGCACACAAGCGGTTGCTAGCAGCTCAGTCTACTTGCACACACTCACCTTGACGATCTTGGCCTCCTCGGTAGAGCCAGCTTCGTACTCGTTCCAGAGCTCGCGGATCTCCGTCGCCGCCTGGGACTCACCGAGCACGCCGCAGATGTGCTCTAGCGCATCCTGCGGTTGTTGTTTCATTGAGCATCGACAGCATGACAGTATGTATCCTCGCGCATTAGTTCATCACTTCCCACTCAAGTTCACCGCATCATTATGTGCTTTTGCGCGTGGTCGCATCGTATCGTACCTTCTCCATGCGATGCTTGTCCTCTTCAGCGACGCCTGAGGAACGGCACGTAGTAAGTAACGAATGTCAATATAGCAGTTAGCGTTAGTCAACCGACCATCCACTCTCACAACACGCTGTCCAGGAGCGCCATGTAAGGTCTACGTAATTGGACAAGCACCTACCATCATGCGGGGTGATGTCACCGACGAGCGACTCGGCCAGATCGTGAACGATCGCCATCTTGATGCACCTATCGATGATACACACGCAGGTCCAGTTGAGCAAGTATGAACTACGACAGTCGGTAGCTCCGTAGAACAAGCCACCAGCATAAACAACAATACGCACTTGGAGCGATTGACGGTCATGTTGCTGTCATCGATGAGCATGCAGCACATGCCCATGCGGTACATGTGGTCGGCCACTGACTCGGGCAAGTGTACCTTGTTGTTCACCCATCCGGTGCGTTTCAAGCGCTGCGGCAGGCAACGCAAAGAGACAGAGTCGCATCACACCGTGGACATTAGGACACGAAGAGGACGCTATACACGACCTGTTGCTGCTGTCCATACTCACTTTCAGACGTCCGCAGATGCGCAGGAACTCGACCGCGTTCAGCGCCTTCACGCCCGTGGCCATCGACATTTTTGTCGGCTCAATTGTTATTGGCTTGAATGGAAATGCAACCAATAACGCAGCACATTTAAACCCGCGTAATAAAACCCCGATGTTTTAGGGTTTGTTGTCAGCCTTGTTTTAGTGACTAAGAATAAAGTCGACTTTTGACCAATCAAATGTGTTGGCGCGCCTTTTTCGATCACGAGTTGTTGCGACTTCAGTAGACACAAGTGGACGAGCATGTGGGCTAAGCGAGGAGCGCAGCCGTCGTCTGGCGGAGGCACTGCCGGAGGAGAAGCGAAGCCACTGCCGCCGCCGGAGAGAGGATCTTCAGCCCCAGCTGTTGCAGCAGCAGCTGTGCCTCGTACGTCGTCGTCGCTGTTTGCATCGCGCCGACAAGCACAACCGTCTCCGGTACCAGCAGCTACGTCAACAGCACCGCCGCCTGCAGCGAAGCCCGGTGCGTCCTCGCTCTTTGCGCCACGAAGATCCGTTTCTGCGAGTGCACAGTGTGTGCAAGCTGCCTCATCATTTGCTAAGCGCACCGGCACTAGTGATAATGTGAAGGCTGACGATGACGTTAGCTGGCTGTTGCGAGCAGTTGAGAAGAAGAAGCTGAAGAAAGCTATAGGCGCTGGTGACGGGAGCACGCCCGCCACCAATTTTTCTTCTACTACTACTAGCTCTGCTGCTACAGGCATCAAATCCAAGAAGCGTCCGCTGAGCAGTGTCACCAGCTCCTCATCACTTGGTGGCGATGGCTCGTCAGCGCAGGTGAAGAAGAAGAGCTTGAGTGCGGCAGGCGTCGCTCCTTCTTTCTCCTCTTCTTGGAAGCAGCGGCAGCAGTCGTGGTACAACCCAGCAAACCAGAAGAAGCAGGATCTAGCAGCCCAAGCCGCACAAGAAGCACAGGAGAGAGCGCTCGAGAGCGAGCGTCAAGAGAGCTTCGATCAGGTGTACCTCGAGATCTTCGGCCGTCAGGAGCACGAGCGAGTGCGCGCCAAAGCCGGCACCGAGCAATACAACCCTGGCGCTCTTGAGGAGTCAACAACGGCCACAGTGAGTGTTTACGCCTATGCAGTTGATGGGAATCACGATAACAGTGCACGTCCACCGCAATCCCAGTCGCAGCCTACAACGAGTAACCAGCCTGAAGAAAACGTTTCTACAGGTAGCAGCAGCTGGGGATTCAAGTCCGCAGCCAAAGCCGCGATCCGCCTCGACGATTTCGAGATGCCAGCGTCCTCAAACGGCCCAGACGCTGCTGGCATTTCTTTCACTGGTGGCGGTGGTGCCGCCGGCTTCGCGCGCTACAAGGACGACAACGCGAGCCACAGCGTGAGCGACAACTTCGTCAAGCTCAACATGCGCAAGCGCGTCAAGGGCAGCACGGGCAAGGCGAAGAAGCGCCCGGCGTACCTGCGCGCGCGCTTCGAACCGAGCGACGCGGCCTCGGAGACCCCAGACGCAGCGGACGACGCGTTCATGGATCCGCTCTCCAGGGCTTCGCGCGACAGCGCCAAGAGCATGTTCAAGAGCTCGCAGTCGCTGGCATCCTCGGGTGTCATGAACGACGGTCTGGACTTCATCGAAGAGTGTCTCGAGGTGCTTGCGCATGTCGAGTCCCAGCAACAGCAGCAAGGCATAGGGGAAAACGATAATGACCAGTCATCCAAACCCACTGACGAGCAGCTCCCAGCGCTCTTACCAGTGCCCAAGGCCGACGAGGAGGTGCTGCCGCCGCGCTGCCACCACGCGCTGTCGTGCGGCAAAGTGGTCGTGAAGAAGAAGAACAAGAACCACGGCCGCGTCTTCTTCGCCTGCCCGCTGGGCTTTGAAGAGGGCCGCTGCGACTTTTTTCTATGGGAGGACGACCACACGCAAGTGGCGCTCAAGTCGCTCTTCGCTACACTTCAGCAGCAACACGCACACAACGATGATGACAACGCCACAATCGGCGCGTCCCACCCCGAGTACGTGCCGCTTGACCTTTCGAAGCCAGTGGCGGAGCAGGAGGATGCACTCGTGACGAATCTGCGGCTCGTCTTCGGCCACGCGGGCTTCCGCGAGGGCCAGCAGTGGGCCATCTCGCGCGTCTTCCAGCAGAAGAACACGCTGCTCGTGCTGCCCACGGGCGCCGGCAAGTCGCTCTGCTACCAGTACCCGGCGCTCTTCCTGCCCGGTATCACGATCGTCATCTCGCCGCTCATCTCGCTCATGAACGACCAGTTCCAGAACCTGCCGCCGCTACTCAAGGCTCAGGCAGCGTGCCTTGCGTCCTCGTCCAACTCCAAGGCTAAGTACGCCGAGTTTGTTCGCGACCTGCTCGGTGGGAAGCTCAAACTGGTGTTCCTGTCGCCCGAGAAGGCCGTGAGCCACGGTTTCCAGCAGCTGCTCGTGCAGGTGCGCTCGCGTATCTCGCTCGTGTGCGTCGACGAGGCGCACTGCATCTCCGAGTGGTCCCATCACTTCCGCCCGAGCTACCTGCGGCTGCAGAGCGTCTTCCGGTTCGCGCAATGCGTGCTAGCGATCACGGCCACGGCTTCGAAACGCGTGGTGATCGACATCCTGGACCAGTTCAAGGGCGATGAAGAGATGGTGCTGCAGATGCCATGGCAGCGCAGCAACCTGGAGCTGCAGGTACGGCGCGTCCAGTCGAACGATGAGCGCATCGAGCACCTCGTGCGCTTCCTCTCGACCACGAAGCTGCAGGGCGGCATCATTATGTACGTGCACCAGCAGCGGCAGGCGGAGGACATGGCGGCCGTGCTCAAGGATCAGCTCCCTGGGAACGCCTGGCAGCGCAAAATTGCGTTCTACCACGCGCGCATGGACGCGGGCGCCAAGGAGAAAGTGCGCCTGGGTTTCCTGAGCGGCCGCCTGCGCGTCGTGATCGCCACGATCGCCTTCGGCATGGGCATCGACAAGCAGAACGTGCGCTGCGTCATACACTTCCACCTGCCGTCGTCCGTGGAGAATTATCTGCAGCAGGTCGGCCGCGCCGGACGAGACGGCAAGCGGGCCACAGGGCTGCTCTACCTGCTACCGGATGACGTGCAGACGTTCCGGTCGCTCGCGTTCACGAACGCTTTTCATATTGATCAACTACGCAGGCTCGTCGCGCGAGTGGTCTTTGCTGGTGGGCGTGAAGTGGCTGAGGGTGATGAAGATGATGATGAGGAAGATGAGGCGCATCTGCACCATGTTGTAGCAGTGTCTAATGACGACCAGCAGGAGGACGAGGAAGGCCAGGTGATCCACGTGACGCTGGAGATGGAGTGGCTTGAGACGTACTTGGACATGAAGGCGGCGACGATCGAGACGTTCCTGACGCTCATGGCGCTCAAGAACGACGCTACGATTGCCAACCAAGAAGCTAAAGACTCAGCGGTGCTGAAGCTCCAGCTACAGCCGAGCAGCATGTCCGTGTGCGTGATCCACGTGATTGAGAAGAAGTTCCGCGATGCACCAGCAGATTGCACGCTCAAGCGCATCGTGAATGCGATCAGCAGCAGCACCAGTCTGCAGCATAAAGCTCTTCACGCGCGCATCGAGAAGGAGACGAACGGGTATCTGAGCATGCTGGTGGTGCACTTCCATGTGCGCGAGATGGCGCACGCGCTCTTCGCCACTGGTGCCAATGACCATGGCAATGAGAATCAATCGTTGTACGCGCAGCCTAATGTCTCAACCACGACTGCCGGTGGGCTGCACGAGCGCCGCCTGCTGCAGCACGTGCGCAAAATGCAGCAGGATGGCCAGATCCAGCGCTTCACGCTCGAGAAGCAGGCGTTCCGCGTCGACCTGAGGTGGACACGCCATCCAATCTCACAGCAGACGAAACTGAAGACTGTGGACGAGTGGACGCAGACGCTGTACGCCAAGCACCTGCAGCTCGAGGCCATGGAGGTGGGGCGCCTCACGCGGCTCTACGGCGCGCTCCACGCCTCGTCGCTGGCTTGTACCAGACGATTGAATGGTCATGAAGACGTTGATGAGAAGGAAGAAGACGAAGAGAACCGGATGCTGGAGAAGGCGCGGGTGCTCGAGCAGAAGCTCGTGGCGTACTTTGAGACGGAGGCTGTGGCGCCGGAGGACGACCTGCTCATGAAGACGCTGCTGCAGCCGCTGACTCCAAAGGCCATCGAGGCCATCGAGCAGGACGTGCGTAGCATTATCCAGCTCGCGGTATTTGAAGACAACGGCGAAGGGGAAGGCTTGGAGGATGACTTCAGTATGTCGAATAGCCACCGAGCCACCAACAACAGTGGCTCTTCGACAACCAAGCCGTATCACAAGAAGGGCTTGAGCAAGGCCAAGTCCAAGCAGCAGCCGAAGAAACAAAGGATGACACAGGAGACGCAGCAGCAGCTGACCAGAACCCAATGGACGAGCTACAGCGTGGCCAAGGTCTTCCACGGCATCGCGTCGCCCTGCTTCCCGCTGCTGCGCTGGAAGGACCACGGCTGCTGGAAAAAGTACGACGCGTTCGCCTTCGAGCAGCTCGTCACGATCGCCGACAAGGTGCTGCACGAAAAGCTACAAGGAGACGCCGCCGACAACACTGTACTGCTGACGAATGAGGATTTGTCCAGCGCACGGCAATAGATCAGTCGTGAATCATTCATTTCAGTTCTTATAGTCTCTCATTATCTCTCTCTTGTTGTGTTGTACTAGTCCAGAAAGGCTCATATATACTTTTGCTCTGGTGTTCGCCTTACAGTCGCGTCTCCAACTGTGTTCTCTCCGCTTCGTGTCTCATTCTCTCTCGCTTGGGCTGTGCGCATTGATGCTCGCACACAGTACAGACTCACTCACTCACTCACTCACACACCCCTCGAATTCACTCAATACGCCCCCCACACTTTTGCGACTTTGCACCAGTCGCGACGAATACGTGGCACAGTTGCACCAACACTCAGCATAGCGATCTTCACTCAAAATCAGGCACTGCTCGCCACAAGATGAAGCTGTGAGGAAGAACCCCAATCGCCAGGGCCCAGAGGCCTCCTTCCGATGAGAGGCTGGCGTTTCGGGACTCGCTCGCTCCCGTCTCATCCACGTCACACAGCCACTCCACTGTTGCTGCTCACTACTAGCTCAGCTTGCTCATGCCCACTCGGGTCGCTCTTCTCGCGCGACTCGGCGTCCTGTTGCAGTTGCTGCTGCTGACGCATGGAGCTGTTTCTGCTTGAAGAGCATCGTCTTGCTGCTGCTGCTCGACGGCTGGTGCGGCTTGCTGCTCGCGTACACGATGGACGCAGCCTGAGTGTGCGTCTTCTGCTCGTTCTCGTACTTGTGACTCTGCTGCTGAGGTCGGACGGGTGACACCTCCGTGCTGTTGCTCGTCTTCTTGCTGCTGTGGTTGGGGTGGTGGCGCACGGCCGCAGTCCCGATCGCGAGCTTGGAGCTGTTTTGCACCTGCGCGTTGCTACGTCCTGAAGCTGCCGCCGTCGCGGATGAGAAGCCCGCGATCTCGATGCGCGCGACCCAGGCGTCTGACGCGTTCATGCCGTTCGTCCAACCTCCGTTAGTGATGGTGGGCGTGGTTGTCGCATCGATCGACTGCATGGGTGCGTAGTGACTGCCGCTAAAGTGCATCTTCATCTCCTTGAGCTCGCGGTGCGCGATGCAACTGACCGTTTTCTTGAGTCCGACCACCAACTTAGTCTCTTCGTCGTCGCTGTCACTATCGCGAGTGGTCGTGGTCGTCTTGCCGTACTCCTGGTAGAACCGGCGCGCGAAGTTGAAGTTGTTTTTGTTAGAAGCGACATCCACCGGTCCGACCGCTGCAGTCGACTCGCAGTCGCTCTCATCCGAGCTGCAGTCCTCATTGTCGTCGTCGGTGTAAGTAAATGGCGACTGCGAATGGTGACGATGGCGGCGAAAGGCCAGGGGAGTCGTCACTGCTGCGCGCGCTGCCGCCGCAGCCGCCGCCTGGGTCCGTGCGAGTGTCGAGGGCGAGTTGAGGCTGAAGGTGTTGAAGCTGAACGGCGTCGTTGTCACACTACTATAGTTGTTAGAAGCGACACTGGCCGACGATGATGCGTGGGCCGCGCACTCGAAGAAGGGCTCGACGAAGTTCATGGCGCTGAAGTAGACGGCGATCTGTTTCTGCTGCTTCACCTCGCGCACGAAGAGCAGGAGCTGGCGGAGAAACGCGTTGAGCGCGTGCGTGCGCTGCTCAATCACGCGTTTGGAGCGCGAGCCAAACAAATGGCGCCGCGGGAACTGCTTGTACAGGTACGGGAACCGGTCACTGCCAGCCCAACAAGTGGTGCTGCTCGAGCTCTTTGTTATCGACGACTCGCTGCCGCTGACACACGAGAGCTCTGAGCCACTGGAGCTGTGGCTGTCAAAACTACCGCCGCTGGTGCTGGCATTGCTGCTCGTAGTGGAGCTATTACTACTGGTGGTGATGGTGGTGATGCTCGTGCCGTCGATGAGCGCGATAACCTTCTCACGCAGCTCGCAGAACTCGGAGAAGCACTTGCGCAGGTGCCACGCGGTGCGCGTCTTGGAGTTCTCGACGCGTAGCACGTAGACCGTCGAGGGCTTGAGCGCGAGCGCCGACGTGATGCTCGCGTCGAGCAGGTGCGCAACGCCGCTCATCCTGGTGATCCTGCTGAAATGGAAAAGATGTGACGCCTCGGGCAGTTTTGCACGAATGAGCGGTCTCAAAGAGAGCGAAAAGGAGCCCAAAGCCAACGGACTCAGTCGCTCCACCGGTTGGTTCGTTTAGCTCAGAGTGGCTGACTGGCTGCGAGTGGATTCTTTTTGGGCGGCAGAAGGAAACGGAAGCACACGAGCCGTTGTTGTTGCTGTTGTTGGGATGTGAAGGAACAGAGGGACTTCTTTCTATTCTTCCAAAGCGAGCGAGTCGCTCGTGGTAAACATCCAAGAGGAAGCCAAAAGTCAAGACGTGTTTGCTTGGCGCTGCTGAGCTGGTATCATCTCCTGCTGTGTGGACGATGCATCTCGCTCGCTCTTCTTGCGCCACTTTGCTTGCGTCACTCACTTTGCCGTTCGTAGAAAGCCACGTCGCGAGGCTCGCGAACCTTCCGAGTTGGCTTGTGACCCCACGCCAAGCTGTGAGACTTCGTCTTATACAACTCCAAGCTATGTGAGACTTTGCTCTTTTGTGAAAAGATTTCTTCTGCGCATTTCAAGTTTTGATTTTACACCAAAAAGTGCCCGTTTTGGAATTTTCTAGCGGAAAACGTATCTGAACTGTGAAATACCATTGGTTTCAAGAACAGTCTTGTTCTTCCATACGAAGCTACGCACCAAAACATGGTTTGACTTGGACTTTGTATAAAACCCCCAGCATATCGACGGTCGTTGCGACAGTTGAAATCTGAGGAAAAAGAGTTGTATTGAAGGTGAAAGGGTCCAAATTTTGGGGCTTTGTCTGCATACTATGGGAGGTTTACAATAATCTTTTATAGTTGCTAAAGAAAAGAAAGAACAAAAGGGGAACATAATGCGAACGCGCTCTCCATTCTTAGTCCAAGTCGTGGCTTAGTGGCTACGATGCGAAGCATCTTAGTCCGCTTGAGTGAGCGAGTGAGCGAATGAGTGAGAAAGCGCTCCATTTCGAAGCGCGCACGTGTGGTCGAAAAGGTGGAAATGTCGGTGTAGCGGCAGTTTTTTCCTCGACGGATTTAGCCAATCACTGATAATCCTCCTATCATGACAGCTTACATCTTACACTATATAAACAGGTAAGTAACAAATATTATTAATGTGTATAGAAATTATTAGGTATGAGAGGTACTTATCAGCTAGTGTACTGTACTTTCATGTTGAAGTTGTCAGGCTGAGGCGAGCCAACTGACTGACCGACCTGACTCGCTTGCAACGTGTGACTCACATCCTTGATGTCAGGACCATCTTGCCGATTTCGAGGCAATCGCAATTGGATGAGGTGCGCGGTGTTAGTGTTCGATGTAGAAATCCCCATCACCGCCACGAGTGACTGGCGTGCCACGCGCGAAATTCTTCCGCCCGCCGAGGCTCTCGCTGTGAACATTCCTCAGCCTAGACGCGTATCGTGATACCACACTCCACACTGCTCCTCGCCACTCCGACGACTCCGACGACAAACACAATTCTCAGTACTCGCTATCAAATTGATATATTGCTGGCAACAAAGCTTTTTGGGGAAACGACACGCGAAGAGACCATTGCAACAAGGGATTTGATTCTCACTCACCTCCTGAGCCCTGTTTCAGCATGGAGTTGTAATATTTGAGCGAGTTGATTAATTTGTTTTCATATGACTCGCGCGTACGCATGTGGACGTTTACAGGAAGCGATACCAGCGCCTTCGTGCTCATTTTCTCAGCGATGCAACACTTTCCATTTGATTCTAGCGAGGTACAGTCACAGCAAGTTGTTTGTTTCTATGGATTTTTGTAGCCTCTTGCAGTGTAAGGACCATTTGGTGGGCCATAACGAGATTTCGTCCATGTTACACACAGCGATGCAAGTGGCTCACTTTTACGCCTATGCACTTGTAATCCCAAGAGTGTTCTTGATGCACTCGCTGTTTACATCCCCACTAGTGTATTTGTGAGTGACTTACACGGCGAGCATCACGAACATGTGAACATCGTCTTGTGCTCTAGGGGCTTCTGTCAAACGAACAGCAGGCCACGAGCGAGTTCTAATGTAAACGGCATTAGTCAGGATTACTGAAGCAAGCTGAGCAGGCAATTGACACCAGCGTCGTCTGTTCATGGTGCAACAGGCAATGACAACATGGCTACGCACGTTTCCTTCAAGCTTCAATTCTGCATTTACCCTACAGGGTAATATGGCCAATCTGGTTTAGAGGGACAGCATGGAAGTCACACAAAATATGCTCTGAGGCAACTATTCCCCAAATAATGCATTGAAGCGAGCTTTTTCGAGCCGCGTGTTGTGGCAAACCTCGGCTCACCAGGGCTTGGCTCGGGATCGAAAAGCGCTGACTTTGTGAAAAACTGCGCCGTGAGGTCACAAGTTGCACTCTTCATCTTCACACGTCCCACACAGCGCGAGAGCCAAGCGACAATGCACGCACCAGTGAGCGACGCCAACGCGGACGCGCCCTCCACCGCACCATCCGCATCTGCAGCCTACGCATTTGACTCAGCAACAGACGCCGATGCGAACACTCTATCCAGCAGCACGATCCAGAACAACGCGCAGCCGATGGCGCCAGCGCCGTCTCCCTCCGCCAGCGGCATGAGTAGCAGCTCTGGTAATAATAGCAACAACGGCGACGCAGCAGCAGCACAGAGCGGCAGCCGTCGTGCATCCATGGAGTCGCGTAGTGCGACGTTCTCCGGCTCCGCGAATATCGGTACGTGTCGATTGTGCGGACTGTGTGGGGGTCATGCATGCACTGGTCATCAATTCTGGATGTGTGCGTTGTCGCGTCGCGCTGCGTGACATGTGTGCAGCGTGGGTTGTTTATTTGTGTATCGATGGATTGACTCATGGAGTGATTGGTAATGCGTGCGTCTTGCAGGCATTTCGCCGGCGATGCTCTGGCGCAACAAGTCGGTGAGCTGCGAGGGCGTGCGGTCGTTCGAAGCCGCGCGCAAGGCGCAGATCGACGCGTTTCAGGAGAAAGACCGCGCGTACTGGCAGCACTTTGAGAAGGAGATTTTGCGCGCAAAGGAAGAGAACGTGCGCCTCCAGCGCTTCTTCGCAATGCGTCTGCAAGCGGTGCGTCCTTAGTGTGTGCATTTGTTTTGAATTTGCTATGATAATGGCTCACTGTGACCACTTGTATCTGTCTACAGGACCTCGCGTACGCCGAATCGCTCCGGCGGATCCGTCAAGTGATCGAGAAGCCCGCAGCGACTGGCCTGTCCAATGGCGCCAGCGGCGGATCGAATACCAATGGCTCGGACCAGTTCAGCTTGCTCTCGTCGTGCACAAAGGCGCTCAACACACTGGGCGAGGTGCAGCAGCAGCAGTCCGAGAAGTTCGCGCAGTTTGCGAGCGTGATCCGCCGCGACGTGGTCGTGCGGCCACTGGACGAAATGGTCACGAGCTACGACGAGCGCAGCGCTGCGATGCTCGCTGACGGCAACCGACTGGACTTTATGCTCTACGAGGCGCAGAAGAGCGTCGTCGAGAGCTTCAGCAAGTACGACGCGATCTTCCGCGACATGGAGTGCGAACGCAACGCGAACACGCGCAGCGAGAGCGCGAAGCAGGACCTCTGGCTCGCCGAGATTGCATACACGATCAACGTGCAGAAGCTGCGCCAGAAGCGCGTCGAGTACGTCAAGGGCATGTCAGCGCTCTTCCAGCAGTACAAGACGATCGAGGTGCTGCGCGTGTCCGTGGTGCAGACGGCGCTCGATACGTACATCCGCAAGCAGAAGCTGCTCTATGACGAGCTCTCGGGCGGCATGTCCGAGCCCATGTCCGCCGTGCAGGTATGCCAGTTTCTTAGATAGAGCTTAGGCTAGCTACTTGAGTGTCGTGCTGATGCTGTTCATAGCTAACAACACTCACTAACTCTGTGTGCCTTGCTTGCTTCAGCGTATTGAGCCTGAACGCGATCTGCTGCACAGCGTTCGGAGAATACCAAAGAACGTAAGTCACTGGATGGCGTTTGTCGTTGCATAGAGCGCCACATATCAGCAGGCTCACACTCGGATTATTTCTCTCTTGTCTACTTTTTCGTAGTACACGGCCGCCGCGCTCACGAGCGAAGACACGGAGCAGAAGCTGTTTGCGAGCCTGCGATCGCCGATCTCGAGCCCGCTGCTCGTGCGCTGCGGGTTCCTCAAGCACCAGGTGAGCGGCTCGCTCTTCCGCTCGTGGAAGGACGTGCTGTGCGCGATTACGCAAGACGAGTTCCTGCACTTGATCGAGCTCAAGGAGAACTCGAACCGCTCGATCTCACAGTCGAGCGACGCGATGCTCGAGGCGATCTGCACGAACGAGCAGAGCCACGACGTCGTGTGCTCGACCGTGTGTCTCACCCATTGCCGCATCGAGATCCTGGGCAAGAGCGCCGTGCCGAGCTTCGAGATCACGGAGATGACGCAGGCCACGGGGCTCTTCAGCAGCATGTTCCGCATCGAGACGACGCGCAAGTTCACGTTCCAGTGCTCGAGCCAGAGCGATCTCATCGACTGGGTCGTCGCCGCCAAGCGCTTTATCTCCACGAGCGCGTCGCACTCGGCGAACCGACCGTCGTATTGAGCTTCTGGATTGGTTGCGTGTGAGTACCAAGAGCCAGATTGAAGAAACAAGAGTGCATTGCGAACGACACCAGTACGCAAGGCACAAGCCCATGCAAGAAGCCGTAGGACGATGATGGTCAGGGTAGCGATGAAGACAAGTACAAATTGTAGGACGCCCATGGGGTGGACAATGAACTGCAGAAGGGGACGAAATATATAGAGACACGCGTATCAGTGCAATGCTCAGGATAACAGACTTGCTATTTGGAAAGCTGCTATCTGTGGGGAAGATGGCAATGAATGCCCAAGCATGAGAAGACTGCAATGAGGAGTGTGGCAATTCAGCGCCTGTCGGTCCACTTCATTGAGACAGTGCGATTCTTGTGCCAGCGCGCTGGTGTCACGATGAAACTGGCAAGGCTTTTTACGGACCCATCACACAATCTGATCTGCTCGTAAAAAATTTCCAAACATAGACTGTAATTACGTCTCGTCCACTATTTTTAGACCCCATGTTGACGTGCCAGCATAAACGGAGGGGCTACTATTTTGCTATGAGGCTCATAAGTTGACCAACAGAGTGTCAGCAAAGTGTGTGACTGGGAAGAGCTCTCCAGCCTATCCAGCCTTTGCTCGCTCGCTCGCTCGCTCGCTCAGTACCGAAAAAGCGCCCGCCCGCCCGCACGTTCCATCCCATCTCATCCTCTTCCAGCAGCAGCATGTCGAGCCTCGCCGCCGTGCCAACGAACGCCCTCCTCTCGGAGATCCAGAAGCGCATCGAGTGCGCCGCCAAGAAGGAGCGCCGCACGATCTTCATCGGTACGCGTCCCATTTTCATGTGATTACGAGTGTGTGTGGGTGTGGAAGGATCTTGTGAGGCTTCAGACTATCCATGGTGCTATAGAACAAACCATCTAGCTGTCGTTACGACTACATATGCGACGGTAGTGGTGGTGCCATGGATCTACCCATTCACACAGATCGATGGATAGACCTCGCTTTGACAGGACGACTAATTATACTCTCTCCATGTGATGTGGTCACGTCGACTGAATAAACGACTAATAGGACCTCCTGGATGCGGCAAGGGCACGCAGTCGCCGGTGCTCAAGGACGAGTACTGCCTGTGCCACCTGGCCACGGGCGACATCCTGCGCGCCGCCGTGCGCGAGGGCACGGAGATGGGCAAGAAGGCCAAGGCCGCCATGGAGGCCGGCCAGCTCGTCACGGACGAGATTGTCATTGGCATCATCAAGGACGCGATCAAGAGCCCCGAGTGCCGCCGTGGCTTCATCCTCGACGGCTTCCCGCGCACGGTCGTGCAGGCTCAGAAGCTCGACGAGATGCTCGCCAAGGAGAGCACCCAGGTGGACAAGGTCGTGAACTTTAACCTGCCGGACTCGATCCTCGTGGAGCGTATCTCGGGCCGCCGCGTGCACCCGGCCAGCGGCCGCAGCTACCACACCAAGTTCAACCCGCCAAAGGTGGAGGGCAAGGACGATATTACTGGTGAGCCGCTCATCCAGCGCAAGGACGACAACGTGGAGACGCTCGGCGCGCGCCTCGTGGCGTTCCACCAGCAGACGCAGCCTGTGATCGACTTCTACCGCCAGCAGGGCAAACTCACTGAGGTGAACGCCAACACGAGCATGAACAGCGTCACGGAGCAGATCCGAGCGAGCCTCGGCCGCGATTAGAGTTAAGACGCTATCTTACGTACTGCAGCGAATGCCAGAGATGACAGACGCATTTGCAGCAGCAACAGCAATGAACCACCACCACCACCGACAGTAGTTTTATCCATTCGATAGCCGCCAATTGGCTCGTATCGTCCTTGTTTTCGTCTTCATGACATCGCTTGATCAAGTTACAGCTATCACGAAAGGACTGGATGATAGAGAAGTGCCCACACATGCTCACGTACACCCAGCGACGTCATGGGCAAAAGCTTAGCCATGTCATCATCACTCGAATGAAATGGGAGGAGCGCTCTGGACCGCACATATCCAGCAGCACAGGCTCTGCACCAGTCACCGCCACGCTTTTTCTCGTACCTAATCTAATAAATCGTACTTTATAGAATTAAATCGTACTCTAGCGAGTTAAATCGTACTTTGCGGAAGCAAATCTGAGCACTCAGTTGCAAATCAAAGACCTCCCGCCCAAATAAACGCAACGCAGTCTCGAAAAAGTCGACGAGCTGAAGCGCAAGCGTCACCACTCGACACGCAAGGAGCTCTTCATCTCCCCATTCTCATCTCTCTCTGCAATGGCGAAGAACAGCGCGCTCCTGAATCTCTACCTGCTCGCGTTCAACGCGCTCTCGGGCGCTGGCTGGGCCTTCGTGCTCTATGTCACGGCCACGACTGTGCTCGCGGCGCGCGAGGACGGCAAGGACTGGGAGAACGTCGCGCGCGCTACCTGGGACGCCGTGAGCTTCCCGCTCAAGGTCGTGCAGACCATGGCTGTCATGGAGATCGTGCACGCCGCCGTCGGCTTTGTGCGCTCGCCGCTCGGCTCCACGCTCATGCAGGGTACGTATATGGGCATGAGCATGGCAAGGTAGCAAATCATGGACAACAAGCTGACCCCTTGTGTGTTTCTCTTCTTATAGTAAGCTCGCGCCTGTGGCTTGTGTGGGGTATCAACGTGCTCTGCCCGGACTCGCGCTACCAGTTCGGCTTCCCGCTCATGGTCTTCAGCTGGGGACTCGTTGAGGTCCCGCGCTACTCGTTCTACGCGCTCAACCTATACAACAAGGTGCCGGCGTTCCTCACGTTCCTGCGCTACCACCTCTTCATGGTGCTCTACCCGTCGGGCGTGGCCGGCGAAGTGCTCTGCATGGTCAGCGCGCTGCCCTTCCTGGCCACGGGCGCCTACTCGATCCAGCTCCCGAACACGCACAACGTCGCGCTCTCGCTCTACGTCATCGTCATCCTCGTGCTCGTCATCTACGTGCCAGGCCTCCCAGTCATGTACAGTCACATGCTCACGCAGCGCAACCGCGCGTACGCCAAGCCAAAGACTGCTTAAGTGCTGCCTCGTTCGTGCTTTCACGCCCAGGATTCCAGGATTTAGAGCTAGCGATGCTTCTGGTTGCTAACTCTTGGTAAGGGCAGACGCTAATAGCCAATGGTGACAATAGAAACACGCATGGGCCATATTGCGGCTTGTCTGCTTTGGCTCTCGGAATTTTGATTCGATCATGCGCTGTTGACAGATAATAGCGCCATGAAGCCATGTGAATAAAGACACCAAACGATGAGAGCTGTATTCTGCTATAAGCTGCGTGGCTTTAGCTCAGCCGCGCGAGTTCTTCTCTCTCGTGGACGACACTCTTGACGACACGTTCCTCTTTCTCTAAAATAAAGACGCATGTGCATGCAAAGAACACAATGCAACGCCCACACCACAGCACCCCTTTGTGTGCTTCCTCTACAGACGCGCGATGCCGAAGGAGCTCGCGCGACGTATTGCCTCGTCGTCGCCCGTCTCCTTGGAGATTTTGCGCGACATGACGAGCACGACCACGCCGATGAGGCCGACACCGCCGAGGATCATCACCACTATCGTCTCGTCGAAGCTTGAATTCGACGATCCGGACTTGATGCTCACGTTCTTCGCCAGCTCATCGGTGTCCAGGCCGCTTTCATGTGTCGACGACTCAGCTGCCGTTTCGTTCTCGTCGTCGCTAGCGGTCGGCGACGGCGATGGTGTCGGGGCTGGCGTCTGAACTGGGCTTGGCACTGGCGTCGGCGTCGCTGTCACTACTGGAGTCGACGTCACCACTAGAGTCGCTGTTGGCACTGGAGTTTGTGTTACGATAGCCGTAACTACTGGAGCCGGGGTGACCGTCGGCGTCGCGGTCTTTAACGCCTCCGTCACGGCGTCGTCGGCAGACAACGACAACGACTCGGCGTTGATCGGCGCCGCAGTTGTACTTGTTGTCTTGCTATCGCTACTGATGCTATCTCCACTGGCGTTCGCTTCGTCAGCAGCTTCGTTCACTGTTGACGAGCTCTTGGGTTGCAGCGTGCGCAGGTCCCACACGTTCTTGAGCACGTCTTGAAAGTTGAGCGACCGCAGCTCTGCATTGCTGCTGCTGCCAGTGGTGGTCGCCTTACTGCTGCTGCCGTCGTTCACATTGCTGTCGGCGCGCACAGTAGATGCGACGTCAAATCTGCTCGTCGTCGCGTGGACGTCCGTGATCATCACGAGCATCAACACCGCCACTAAAAGGAACAGGAGCTTCTGAACGCCATGACGCTGCCGCCTGCTGTTATAGCCGAGTGGCATGGAGAGAAGACGACCCGAGGCGCTCTCGTACTACCCGCCGTCGTCTCTAAGTTGCTAGAGTCGTCGACGTGATGGTGGTGGGTCGTAGGTCTGCTTGGCCTCCTCGAGTATTAAAGCGCGAGTGAGCGAGAGGATGGACCTGTTCGCGCGTCCAGGCGATAAATGCAGTCAGTCAGCTGCCGATAGGAATGGCCGTTTACTTCAGAGAGAAAGCGCACGCATGCGAACAAGCTTGCCATGTGAACGGCCATGCGGTCGGCCTTTCGTGGTCCGTACACCTGGTTTCCGCCCTTGGCTCACCAATCGAGCAAGCACAACCCGCTCTATTTCCGCGACGAGTTGAAACTATTCAGCTGCAAAACCTCTGTGAATATATACATTGTTGAAGACGATTAAATGTTAAAGACAAAGAGATACAAATTTCCTGTACACATATATAACCCGTTTATAGTGATAGTTATCAACAAATTGTGGGTGAACGAATTTCACAGAAACATCTGGTTTATTGGAAAAGTCGAAAAGTTAGTGTGGTCTATTTGAAGGTGTAGCTGGTGAAGTTTGACACAGAACAAGGTAGTGTAGCAAACTAAAATGCAGCTAAAACACCCTGTTTTGATATATCCGTTACCTTGCTGGGTAGCTTTCTTTTTTCGAATGGTCGTGCACCCTTTCGCGTCCAAATGGCAGTTCGCACCCACCCAAGGAAAAGGCTCGGCAGCCTTTTGTGTGGCGGGCGGCAATGGCCACATGCGACTCGTTACGGCCCCAAATAACGTTCAGTGGCAATCAATGCGCGTGGGACGTATCTCGTGTCGATGGCGATGGCGCATGAAGATGTAGAAACCGCTGGGCTCAGCTCAAGGAAATCAGCCACTTGGATTGATTGCCTGTACCGGTACAACCACCTCTCTTGACATCCACACGACTCTACGAGACAACCCACACTACCACCAACCGACAGACACGTCGCACAGACACATGGGACCGTCTAGCCTCCTGCTGCCTCGGCAAACGAACTGCGGCGACGGGACGCACCGCCCGTCAGGGATCCAGCGGCGGCGGCTCTTGTGGCAACTGCAGTCGCAGCCCGCGCCTCGCCGCGATCCTTGAAGCGCCGCGCGTCTTCTACCGCGTCCACGCTGCTCATGTGGTCAGCGCGCGCGGCTGCCAGCGCTGGTGTGGCTC
>JAADXK010000501.1:0-21552 GCA_023337805.1 Globisporangium barbulae
GCGCCTATCTCCAAACTGACTATCAGTAGCCGTCTTTCAGACACTACGAAATTTTATACCTTCATGATCAAAAATACCTTCAGAAATGAATATATTTTTCCATATGTTTTGACCGCAGTATTGGGAGAGATGACTGTATAAGCTGCAACTAATTTGGATCAAGGGTGATTTGTGTCATAAAGAGGATATTTACATACAAATTAGAAAAATGGACGACAGAGCTCCATACAAACTCTTATAACAACGGTTTGTTGCTTGCCAACGCGTCTTACACAGGGAATTCACAGCGAAGCTCTTATCGACAGAGACGACTGTATTGTGCGATGATGGAACCCACTTATCTAAATTTCAGATATGTATCATTTTATTGGAAATTCTCAAAAAATGGCCTACCTTTTGACATCGCGTTGCGGGCTTGTTAATTTGGGGCAGTTGGCAGAAAGAGAGCAAGCGATCCATTGGCAGCACCCAGCAGCACGCCACGCGGAATCCACACATCATCGAGCCGAGCTGCACGTTCTCCGCTACGTTGACGTGACTGACATCCACGCACATACACAATCTACTCTCCATCTGAATCCACACTTGGCACTGCACCGTGGCTGACGATAACACGCAGATGAAAGCAGCGTTGACGGACGAGTCGCTGCCACTCGCTGTCGCGCATGGAAACAGAAACGCCGCTGCGCTGAGCGCCAAGCAGCAGGCGCTACTGAATGAGATCGAGAGTCTCATGCGCGACGAGCGCATGGAGGAAGGCGATCAGTGGTTCCTTGTGGCAACGCAGTGGTGGCAGCAGCACCTCACTCTCCGTGGTGGTGCTGACAACCATCAGAGCGCACCAGAAAGGACAGCTGATGAAGAGGAGGAGATGATAGAGCCAAGTGCGCCAAACGACGCGAGTGACAGCAGTGAAGTCACGAACGAGCCGCTCGTTGATGTAGACTTCAGCTCCAAGGAGCGCAAAACCGTCGTGTTGAAGCCGATGCTGGTACGTTTGTGTGCGCCACTGGTCTTTGTCGTTTATAGTCGACGAGTGTATCGCTTCCATGATGATGGCATCACGTGTGGATTGAATCTGTGGGCTGACATTTGGCTGTGTTGTGTGCGGTGCTGCCGTTACTAGGCGGAAGGACGCGATTACCGCTTGGTCAGTGAGAGCATTTGGAATCGACTGTCACACGAATTTGGATACGACTGGGAGATCCCGCGTGAAGTCATCGCTCGTGGTCCTGCGCGGAAGCTGATCGTTGAAGTGTATCCAGTGATGTTTCAGGTAAATAGCCCACTTTATTCACTGATACACTCATCTTGTAGTCGAAGGAAGTGCTAAATATCCAGTGCTGCTCATTGATGCATTTGTTAGGTTTTCTTTTGGCGAAGTGGCATGGAAGCACCAGAGGAAGCCCTAGACGAGCGAGAAAAGCCGCTGATCATCGTTTTGAGTGAGTCGTCGCTTGTGGAGGAGGTGCAAGATCAACTTCAGAAGGCAATGAAGCACAAAGTCCGACAGTATTTCCCCAACGCGAACCCGAAAGCCCTAGAACGCACTGTCCAAGTGAGCTACAGACTATCCGAGACGTCTGCATGGATGTCGCTCAAGGATGCAGCAGCTTCAGCACCAGAATCGAAGAGCGTGAGCTTCCAGACAGCAGCGAATCACGTCCGCAGCCAAGACGCTGCAAAGAAGATCTGCATCGACGAGCTTCAGCTGGAGCAGCGCGATTACCGCTCAGGCAAAGAGCGATTTCATCATCTGCTCGTCGAAGCACGCTTCGCGGATACGGCAAACCCTGCGGACTGGCGAAATGGCAAGTTTCTGAGTGAGATCCAAGCGAACGAGTGGAGATATGAACTGGAGCTTGATCAGCTCATCGATGCGCTCGACAGTGACAAGAAGTGGTACGTACGGATTTTTTTATTGTGGTGTGTTATCGCTGTTTCAGTTCCTGATGATGTGCTAAACTGTGAGTAGGTACGAGTCCAGAATCATTGCAGTGGAAGAAAAGAGAGTGAAGGTTCACTATCGTGGGTGGACGGCCAAGTGGGACGAGTGGTTGGAGCGAGCTTCTGATCGTCTTGCCCCGCTACACTCGATGGTTCGTAACTGGCGTGCGTTTGAAGTCAACGACGAAGTTCAGCTTGGGTTCTCGATTCCGGCGAAAAATTTCCCAGAGTGGCGAAACGGTGTTGTGACTGAAGTGAAGCGCAATGAAGAGACTAACTCGCTGAAAGTCAAGATCAGCTACGACGGAGAGGAAGTCTGGAGAGATGCTCAAGACGAGCTGCTTTGTGCGCCAGGGACGCACAAAGCAGTCAATGCCAGCACCACGACAACACTTGCTACAACTTCTCGTTTGGCGCCTTCGCCTTCCTCCTCGTACGGGCGATACGGAGACCGTGGTCGCGACCATAGCTATGAGTACGGTCGTGGCAAACCAGACTTCGTAGGGGTCGTCGGGCTCCAGAACCTCGGAAACACGTGCTTCATGAACAGTATGTTGCAGTGCCTGATTAACACTCCTCCGCTGAAAGACTACTTCCTGAAAATGGACGAAGAAACGAAGAAGGAAGCGTTCTACAAAGACATCAATGCTGACAATCCTCTGGGAATGAAGGGCATGATCGCGATCGAGTTTGGGCGTCTGATCCGAAAAATGTGGGGTGGCGAGTATTCGGTGGTCTCACCAACAAGTCTGAAATCTGTCATCGGTCAGTACGCTCCACAATTCGCCGGTTACCAACAGCAAGACAGCCAGGAAGTGATGAACTTCCTGCTGGACGGGCTGCACGAAGACCTAAACCGAGTGAAGAAGAAGCCGTACACGCCTGCTGTGGAGAGAAACGGTCGCGATGACATTGAAGTTGCGCGCGAAGAGTGGGAACTGTACCTTCGTCGCAACGACAGCGTGATCGTGGAAAATTTTATGGGTCAGCTACGAAGCCACCTGACATGCTCGAATCCCGACTGCGGAAACGAGTCCGTGACGTTCGACCCGTTCATGAGTCTTTCGGTGCCGATCCCGAATGAAGAAATTGTGGTTGTTCAAGCGCAGCTCTTTTGGGCAAACGGTGACATCCCGATGAAGTATGCAGTTCGCCTGCCAAAAGAGTCGAGCACTCTGCGCGACGTGAAAGAGAAACTGAGCGAGCTCTCTGGGATTCCATTCGCTCGCTTATTCTTCGTCGAGGTTTGGAATCATCGCATTTTGAAAGCATTAAATGATGCGTTGCCACTTGAAGACCTTCGAGAGGGCACGCTTCATGCGTACGAGCTTGAGCTGCCGGTGACCGAGTACAACTTCAGCTCGAAAAGCATTCAACCTCCGGCTGCAGCAAAGATGGCGCTGAAAATGCCTACAAGCGGCTCCGAGAAAGCGATGCGTCTGGTTGCATTGCTGCACCAAGCACCGTGCGCTTCTCCTATCGATGGTCGCTATAGCAGCGGAGACAGCTTGGCAGACGGTGGGGACAGCTTTGGCTCGAAACAACGACGCGTTGAAGTGGAGCTATTCAACACCCCGCTTCTCGTTTCCATTGAACAGAACTGTACGAAAGCAGACATCCACAAGAAGGTGTGGCAGATCGTGAAGCGCTTGGTGTCGCCAAAGGACACGCCAGCTTCGTTTGGATGTGGAGACGACCAGACGCTGCCGTATCGCCTGCATGTGAGCCAACCGAACGGAACAACGTTGCTCATCCGTAATTTCGCTTGCTCGGACGAGCCAGCAGACTTACCAGATGCAGCCGACCGAACGCACTGCTTCACTGTCGAGTGGAGTCGAGACGGGTACGATTGCTCGTGTTTTGTTTCGTTCGCCAGACTTAATTGTGCTCGTATCTGACGGATTTTGTTTACTATTGCATGCAGCTACTACAAGGGCTACGATGAAAGCTCTGCGAAGCGCATTGAGCTCCACGAGTCAATGAAGAACCTTCGCATTTCAACCAACAAAGAAATCAGTCTTCTGAACTGCTTGAGCAAGTTCACTGAGCGCGAGCAGCTCGGAGAAACGGATACGTGGTACTGCCCGAAATGCAAAGACCACGTGCGCGCGATCAAGAAGTTCGACCTCTTCTCGCTTCCGAAGATTTTAATTTTCCAGCTCAAGCGGTTCCGGTATGCGCAGGGCTCGATGTACATGCACCGCGACAAGATCTCGGCCCTGGTTACGTTCCCGATCGCAAGCCTGGACCTGTCCGAGTACGTGATCGGTCCTCAGCGGGGCGAACCTCTCATCTATGACCTGTTTGCTGTCTCAGAGCACTCCGGTGGTCTCGGTGGCGGGCACTACACGGCTGTGGCAAAGAACCCAGAGAACAAGCGCTGGTTCAGCTTCAACGACAGCTTCACGAATGAAACCAGTGCAGAGAAAGCTGTGACGCCACGCGCATACGTACTGTTCTACGTGCGTCGAGAGTAGACTGTGGAGTTGACTCGGAAGCAAACTGGTGACAGCGAGCCTAAAAAACAAGCAAGGTGCAACATCGAAAATACAAGAACAAGGTGATGGTGATCACGGCTTTGCTCCAAATGAATGAGACCGGTATGATTGTTGGGTTTGTTTCTTGTGTCGTTAGGTATTCAAGGCTGAAGGCGACGGTGCGAAGTGAAACTGAGGATGCGCAATGGTGGAGGACAGCGGCGCTACCATTTTCACATCTTCCGCCTGGAGTTTGCGCAGCCCATGGAGAAGCGCCTGGGTCTTCGCTTCAACGCGCTCTTCTTCCTTGGCATTTTCTGCTTCAGAGCGTCTGCGGGTTCCCTGTTTGAACTGCTGCTGCCAATCCCAGTCTCGCTGCTGCTGCTCGAACGAGACAAACTGGAATTGCTCATGTAGATCCAGCATGTTGCCGTGCGGGAGTGCCAAGTGGAGGAAACGGTCTTGCAGCTCGGCGCAGGTAGGTGACGAAGTCGATCCGCTTTGAATCTGTTGCTGCTCACGCTCATGCTCGTTTGCTTTTGTAGCTTTGCGCGATCCAAAGAAGAAATTGCGGAAGCTCGTTTTCGAAGAAGCTTGTCGTGATGACGCGGCTGCTGCTGTTGGAGAGACCGTGGATGGTGCTCGTGGACTTCGAATGTCGTGAAGCGATGGCACCCCTATTGTTTGTGCTACTGGTACTGGTGCTGCGACACCTATTGCAGGCTCGTCCTTCATGAGCACCTTTGGGAACTCGATGCGAGCCGCTGTCGTTCGCCTTTGGCCCGGGAGTGGCTTCATCCCGGTCTCTTCAGCACTGCTGCTGTCGCTGAGCAGTTTTTGAGACGAAGACAAGAGCCTCAAGTACGACGCTTGCTTGTTGAACGTCGCGGTCGAGGAGCTCCGTCGTGTCTCCTGCAAAAGTGCGTACTGCTCGAATCGCCTTCGGAAGTCTTTGATCCGTGCGTGATGCTCGGCGACGAGCGCACGGATGATGTCCTGATTCGGCGCGAGGAAGATCGAGATCGTGTCCATTCGAAGGCAGATCAGTGTGCACGTGTCGAGCGCGTCGATGTCCCACGGTGCGGTTTTCGGGGTGTTGATGAGGCATCCTTCCTGTCCAAACACTGCTGGCGCGTGGACGACACTCACGATCGGCTAAGATGGAAAATAAGCAATGGGCTCATGAGCCAAGATCTAAGCGAGCCTCAACGTCCTCAAGGCAACGAAAAGCAGGGGTGCAGTTCACTTACATAGGGCTTCTCGACGCTGTCATTGCTGCTCTCCTGGTTTAAAGACGGCTTGAACCTCCCAGATGCGCCACCACCACCGCCTACTTGTTGCTTCTGGCGTGGCGTTGAGATCTTGACTTCGCCAGCAACGAGAAACACGAGCACGTTCACTTCGTCGCCGCACCGGATCAGTCGCTTCCCAGTCTTCGCAGTCAGCGTCTTGCTGGCATAGGCGATGTGCGTCAGGATGTTGTCGGGAAGACACCGGAGCTGCGGGATCGAGTATACGGCCTTCTCGGTCTTCACGAGCACTGCCTGCTTGTGTGGGTTGATCACGCGTCGGTACACATCCCCCGAGAGCACGGCGAGCTCAGCGAAAGGCGTGGCAAAGTTCACGTTCGCGCTCGCCGTGCGCACACCTTTGGCTTCAAAGAGACTGATCTCGCCAAAGCACATGCCCGGTGTCATGGTCGCGAAGAAACCGTTGCCGTAGGCCGCGAGCGAGATGCAGCCGCTGATGAGGATGTAGAAGAAGTCGCCGACGTCTCCCTGGCGGAAGATGTAGTCACCCGACGAGTACCGCTCGTAGACGCAATTCTTGGCGATCTCATGGAACGCCGGGTCGGGGATGTTGGCGCTCGCAAAGAACTTGACGCTGCAGAGCCACTTGCGGATGTGGCGCACGTCGGCGCCCGTGCGCGACTCGGGCGGAATCTGGAGCCGATCCTGGATCGCGTGCGCGTGCGCCATGGACATGAGGTGCGAGACGCGCTCGGGGCTGCACTTGCGTAGGATGAACGATGTGCCTGCTTCGCTGTCTCTAGCTGTTGTCTGTTGCTGCTGTTTCGCACTCGACGTCGTCGACAGCTGTGCGGAGACGACCAGTAGCGCTGTGAGCGTGCTCGCGGCGTTCTGTTTGTCCTTGGGGTTGCCATTCTTGCTGAACGGCGTCGTGCCGAGTGGTGCGACGGGCTCGTCCCAGAAGTTGACCTGCTGCCGCCACACGCGCTGTCCAGACGTCTTGCTCTGCATGCGGTCGAGCATTGTGATGTAGGCGATCGCGATCCCGAGGCGACGGAACACGATCCGTAGTGGCGGCAGCGCGGCCACAACCTCCACGAGCTCAAAGTCCTCTGGGTGCATGGCCTTTGAGGGAAAGCGCACGACCTTGATCTTGGTGAAGATGTCGCCGATGCTGCGGTGCCGCTTGCGGATGCGCACGTTGATGACGCACTTGTCGTGGAGCTCATAGAACGCCAGCTCTTCGTCGCCCTCGAGCAAGTCTCCGTGGAAGTAGAGCTGCTGGTCTTCGAATGGGACGTCGAACTCGCGCTGCAGCATCGCCTGGAGCGCGATGAGCGAGAGCGACCGGTACACGCGCAGCCGCTGGAGCTCCGGGAGCGTGGGCAGGTGGAAGAAGAGCTCGATGCGCAGATCAAACTGGCCCTGCTGCGGCCTCGAGATTGAGCGGCAAATGCGAGGCGCAGCGACGGCCGTGACGAATGGAATCGCTTTGCGATGCCGTCCCGACAGGGTTGGTGGTGATCCCGATGATGATCCTGCTGATGGATAATGGTGCACTGCGGACGAAGACGCTCCTGTCGATGGGCGCTTGATGAGCGGCAGCGAGCGCGGGGAAAGCGTAAAAGGGCGCGAGCTCGGGACGTCGGACTCCATTGGCATCGCTATGCGTCGTCGGTGGCTTGCTGTTGATGCGGTGCTTGATAGGTAGGCTCTCGCTCAGGCGTTCTCTGCTAGCCCATAGACTTGCAGGCTCCCGCTGTATGTAGTCCAGTCTCAGCAATGCTGCAGGGTGGTCGATGAGTGAGACAGAAATAGATACCCACGCGTGACCTTTTGTTTGTCGCTCTGACAAGCGTGCGGTTCCTTCTTGTGCTCCCACTTTGCGTGCAGCTTCGCTCTCGTTTCAGCAGCAAACATACGTTCCGTGTGCGGTCGAGATCGAATACAGTAGATTCGCGAGCGAGGGGCAAAGAACGAACGGCTTCAGGTGGAGAGGTGAATAAGTGGAAAACTAAACGCTGGCTGAACCAGCCGCCCTCACGTCAGAATTGAAATTCTGAAAGCTGCTGGAGCAATGGGCGTTGTGCGAATGAAGCGAAGCGGGGATGAGAGCTCCGAGCCTTTCGCACTTCAGCCATCAGTCAAGCAGCAATGTTCAGACGGAGGCGAAGGAGTGTTTCCCTCACAAGGATTCCAGTCGACAACCTCAAGTTCAGGACTGTATCTCACAACTCACAGCAGGATGGGGACGCATGACATTGTGACGAAGTTGCTAAAGGATTAGCATCAGTCTGTGTCTTGGGTGTCATTTGGTGCGTTGCTTCCAGGCACGAAAGAAGGTGCTCTGGTGCTTAGAGTCCGACATGGCTGCTACTCTCACACATTTTGCCCGTGCTGTGAAGGGTAACGCCTTCAGGCAATAGCGAAAAGGCTAATTGCCCTTTATCTTCTGAAGGGTGTTCAACCTGTTCATCTTCCGCGCATAAGCACAGTCGTTCTTTTTTGCATCGTTTCTTAAAATAAGAGCGTTACATATTTGTGATTTTCTAAACCAAAAGGAGTGGTTATGATATAATCTAAGAAATAACATCTACTATACAAGAAAAAGAAACATTAAGCGACTAGAAATACAAATATCGCCCCGAGCGAGCGAAGAGTGAGCGCCACCACTCTTCCAGCTTGAACAAAAAGCCTCGAAGCGGACACTACGACCTTGTACTCCAAGTGTCCGTCTCGCGATCTTGCCTACAAGTGACAGTCAAGTCAAGCGTGGCCTTGAACGCTTCATCTTGCTTCAAAGATCATCATAGCTGAAGAGCTGAAGAGCTACACAGATTCACAGCAGGCGAGCGAGCATGGGCAACAAGCGCGCGGCCACGAGCGCGAACGGGAAGCGCCGCATGGGCCACATCGGCTTCCAGTCAAACGAGATCGCGTTCATTGAGGACGAGATGGCCGCCATCGCCGCCGAGTACGGTCTCGAGATCGACCAGGACGTCGCGCAGCACGTGCACCAGCGCAACAACGCCAAGAAGGCGCGCCACCGCAAGAAGCAGCCTGCAGTACCACCATCCACGAGCAAGTACGGTCCCACTACGACAGAGTCATTAGCTACGCCCAGCAAGCGCATTGTGCTGCACGCGCTGCCGTCCAAGTTCAAGCACAACGCACCGCTCCAGGACGTGAACGAGCACGGCGAGATCTACGACCTCGTGCGCGACGTGCTCCCGGAGAACGGCGTGCTCTCGAAATGCGGCGTGCCCGGCTGCGGCTGCAACCACGGCGGACGCGAGATGGTGTTCGACTCGCGTACGAAGAAGGAGAACCAGACAATGGAGCACGTCGACGCGCTGCGCTCGGGCCAGTGCAAGCGGTGCCAGCACGGTGTGCTACAGCACTCGATCGTGGTGCGCGAGGACGGTGAGAACGCCGTGAGCAAGCCCAGCGGCGGCCAGCGGCTCTTCAGCGCGCTCTACCAGCTCATCCGACTCGCGCGCATCGCTGGCACGATCTACACGTCGCGCGTGTGGTCCAAGTCGGCGACCGAGTTGCTCGACGCGCTACTGCTGCACGTCAAGCAGCAGTTTGCGAGCGGCGGCACGCAGAACGGACAGAAGACGATTGGTGAGCTGCAGCACGAGCAGCAGGTGCTCGTGGAGCTGCAGAGTCAGATGAAGAAGGCCGAACAGGCCGCCGGCAAGAGCATGCGCGACCAGGTGCCGATCCACCTCGCGTGCATCTACGACCAGATGTACTTCCACTGCTACTACGCGTCGATCGTGCTCTACGGCCGCGCCTGCGGCGCTGTGCCCGCACCAGAGATCTACTTTAGCGACCTTGAAAACTTTTGTCCACAGGCGCAGCCGCAGCTCGAGCTCTTTGTGAACAACGAGCTCAACGACGTCGAGGTCCCAGCGAAGCTCATTGACTCACTCGCACTGCCTCTGCGTGAGAACAAGAAGCCTGTTGAGCCGCCGGCGCTGCTGGAGATCTACCACGCGCGGCTACGAGAGGGTGTGCGCCTGTTCTACGAGCAGGGCGTGGGCATGCACGGCGAGATGGACGCGCTGCTCGTGAACCCACACCTGATCGCGTCGGCGCAGGCGGCCGTGGCCAACAAGAACAAGAAGAAGCCGCAGAAGAAGCACTACCGCCGCGAGCGCGGCAAGCCGGTCGCCAGTGTAGCGACTGGTACAGGAGAGAGTGAAGGGGGCGGCCCGGGCACTAACAACAACGGCTTGGTGGAGCTTCCGGCGTACCCGCTGCTTGCGCAGTGGCGCAACAACTGTCGCGACTGGTGCTGCCATCTATACGCATACGCGACACCTACGCCCGAAGCACTCAGTGTGGTCGCCAAGTTCGCGCCGCTCGTGGAGATGGGCGCCGGCACGGGCTACTGGAGCTCGCTGCTGCAGAAGCAAAAGGTGGACATTGTTGCGTACGACAAGTGCCCACCTTCGACGGACGGAGCGACTACATCAGGCGGTGAGTCGTCCACTGCCAGTGGACAACGCGCTAGTCGCAAGCAGGAGCGCAATGCGTACCACGGTCAAGTGCCGCCGTTCTGCCCCATTGGCAAGGGCGGCCCCGAAGTGCTCAAGCAGGACGGCGAGATGGCCAAGCGCAACCTCTTCCTCTGCTACCCGCCTCCCCATGACGACATGGCGCTCAACTGCGTGCGGTTCTTCCAGGGCGAGCACGTGATCCACGTGGGCGAGTGGCAGGGCGACACGGGCGACCGGCGCTTCGAAAAAGAGCTCGAGGCGCGCTTCGTGCTGATTAAGGAGCTCGCGCTGCCCAACTGGGGCAACTCGGCCTACAGCCTCAGCATCTGGAAGCGCAAGAACAAGGGCAGTAGCAAAAGCACAGTGAACCAGGTGCCGTGCACCGCGCTGTCGTGCTTCAAGTGCGAAAAGTCGATTCAGGACGCGGCGGACGAGGGTGACGAGCTCCGGCGCTGCGTGCTCTGCAAGACGAACGTCTACTGCTCGAGCCTGTGTGAGGAGAGCGACCGCAAGGCGCATAGCGCCGAGCACGCCAAGCGTCTCATCTTCCTCGAGAACGAGGACGAGTTCGAGTTTGAGAACGAGCTGCACTACGCGCCGCTGATCAACGTGGCCGAGCTCAACACGGAGGAGGCCGACAAGGTCGTGAAGATCCAGAAGAGCTGGAAGGAGCTCACTGGCGGTGGTGATATGCAGAAGGGCGACAGTGATGATGAAGAGGACGCCAGCGACTTTGATAATGAGGACGACGAGGCACACGATAGCGAGCACGACGACTCGGACATGAAAGACAGTGATATTGACGACGAGAGCGACGAGGAGGACCAATACATGGAAGACGACGATGACGACGAAGTGGAGGAGGAGGAGAACTCTGAAGAAGAGAAGCAGCCGGCGCCAGTGAAGAAGGCGCGCAAGGTCGCGCCTGTGGCAGCAGCAGCGAAGCCCAGAGCCAAGCAGACGGGCTTTGCGTTCAACTTCAAGGCATAGTCCTTAGAGACGTAGTGCGTGCAGACATAATAGACTTTGAATTTTGGATTGATTGGCTCTTCTTGATGTCCAATTTCACATAGTAGGCCTGCACGTCATGCGTTGCGGCCACTGTCACCGTCCTTTTCTTCAAGCAAAGGGCATCACTTGCGCGTGAGCATAGGTTTGCTGAGAGGCTATAACCAACAAAGACACGCGAACGAGTTTGTGAGAGTCTCTCAAGAGATTACGATGAGCATGGTGATAAAGTACTTACAATGCCCGCTTCAAACCTTCCCAGCTCGATGCTCATCGCCGCCACGAACCATCTCGTGTTAAGTCCATACACGCACCATGACTGTGCTAGATGTCTGCGTGCTCCTTCGAACAATCTGCTGAGTAGGAATGGAATCGAGATAATCGTTGAATGCTTTCGGATGCACCCACCTATTGAAAGCACGATGCTACCGGTGGTTGATCTCTGCGACGAGAACCTGGTAGCGAAAGTCGCTGATGGAGGACAATCACGTGGAGGCTTTGCTCCTACTTTCGTGCTCTTGACCTGGCGCTTTGAACGCGGCGCAATATCTTTGCTTTGCTTCGACTTTGATGCGCGAGTTGGCTCTTGGATCTCTCTCGTATTCAGCACTTTGCCCACGCCTCTTCTTGATCTCTCGTTCCATTCAGGAATCCCCACTGCAGCAGTGAGTGAAGCTGTTCGCGTCCTCTGCTCTGCTTGTCAGCTTCGCAAGCATCGAGATGCTCGACTCGTACTGCGAAAACAATCTGCGAGCCAGTCAGTCTCCAGTAGCTCACAGGGTCATGCCCACCATGGCATTGGGCTCTAAGTCACAGACTGCAAACGCGCCTTATAAGACTGGCGCCAATGCCGTTGCGTCCAGCTCGCTTGACAGGAATTCCTCGGAGTGTAACGAACGGCGCGTGGGCATTTTCGAAATAAACCAAACGCCACCGCAACGCCTCTTGCTCGCACGAGGCTTCCCATTCATTGCCGTCAACACAGTCACACACAGGCAGCAAGCTCCGCTGTCTTACATTGTCCTGGTTCGTGAGCTCAAGTGCGCCTCGTCGTCGTCGTCACCTGTGCACGTAGACGTAGACTATGCTGGAGGATAGTGTCGTCGTGCCGCTCAAGCGCAAGGTGCGCAGCCTCGAGACGAACCTGCTCGAGTGGCGGCGCTGCGCCTGTACGTTCACGAGCGATTCGTCGCAGCTCATCCTCGAACTGACCGACGAAGACGTGGACGACGTGGTGCTCGATGACGATGACGACGCATCTGGTGATAGGACTGACGACACTGGTCGCTCACGGCGTCCGGGAGACGATGCTGGAGACAGAGAAGTGGACGTGAGTCGTCGTCAGGGCAAGTGCCGCGTGGCGATCGGTTTGGGCTCGGCGCTCAAGCGCATTGAACAGAAGCGCAAGAACAAGACCCGGTGCGAGATCGAGTACTGGGAGTCAGCAGTAGGTAACAGAACCTCAATGAACAGGCGCGTGCGGACCGAAGAGCTCATGGCGTCGTCCGCCAAGCACTGCCAGCAGTTTATCGACCAGGTGCGCGAGGCCGAGCGCCAGGCCAAGCGCGCGCAGAGCATCAGGCTTGGTGCAGTGCTGGCCGCAGCCTCGACTTCTGGTGTCACTTCCAGTCACGAGAGCAGTCAACAAAGTCCAGAACCGGCGATCCATGCGGTCCGCAGTGGATCACCATCGCAGATCTCGCCGCCGAAGATTAAAACTGAGCACTTCCGACTGCAGCGGGGAGTGGCAGTATCGATTGCGACCAGTGTGAGTGCCAAGAGCTCTTCTAATAGTGTACCTAGTAGTGGTGCATTGTGTGCGTCTGCCTTGAGCAGCAGCGGGAAAAGTGAAGAGATCAGCCCAGCAGTAGCAGCAACAACAAGAGCAGTGGTCCATGAGGCAGCAGCGAAGCGAGATTTCTCTCCAGATGCATCGTTTCATTCCGCTGCCTCCATTCACGATCAGCATCAGCGTCACTGTCAGGAATCAATTGACATCCCCTCTGGCGACCAACAGACCCAGTACTGGAGTCAACACTGCCACGATGCTCCCGCACGAGACTGTGAGGTACGTTCATTCATTCATACACAGCACGTTCTCGGGCTTGCCATTGTCCGATTGCTTATAATGTCGATCGTGGTTGTAGTCGGACACGTTAGATTCCAGCAGTGGCGTGATCTCGCCCCGCGCCACGCCACCTCCAGTCACTGCACTCTACAGAGATTCATCGAATACGACCAGCAATCTCAACCTCAACATCAGCAACAACAACAGTCTCGCGTCGAGCCGAGTGAGCTGCAGCAGCGTCAGCACCGTGAGCAAGATCCTGCTGGCGTCTAAGCCGCTTCCCCAGGAGCTCTTTGCCCAGCGCCTTACATCGCTGCGATCGAGGGCTCAGCCGCCACCCCAGCACCAGCACCAACAAGAGAGTGATGATGATGCTGATGATGACGACGATGATGATGAGAGCTTTGACAACCGACGGCGAGCGCGCATGGAGAAGCTCTTCTCCCCAGGCGGTGCCTCCTCGTCGCGCCGCGCTTTTCAAACCAGTCGCATGATAGGTAGACGCCGCCCGAGCGTCGACCTGCGTGCTGCTCGCGAGAGGAGCACCAGCAAGTCCGCACAACTGCTCAGAAGCTCAGCGGTTAACAGAAGACGGAACAGCGGGTCTTCAGCGTCAGCAGCAGCGCTCGCAGCAAATCTCAACCGTCTGCGCCTGCAAAGCCGCAACAACATCAATTCTAGCAATGGCTATGGCAACGACCGCGACCGTGACGACACTGCTGGTGACTCGAGCAACCGCGCCGAGCTGCACATCCTCATGCGCGTCGAGGCCGCGCTCCGTCAGCTGGAGAAAGAGAACGCGCTGGCCAAGGAGCGCGAGGCGCTGCTGGCGCAGGAAGTACAGTCACTACGAGACGCGTTGCGCATCAAGAGCGCCGAAAAGAAGCACGTGGAGACGCAGTTCCAGCAGCTGTTGCGGGAGAAGGACGAGTGGAAGCAGGTCGCGCAGCGCGCCGAGTGCGCCGTCGTGCAGATCGAGGACGAGCTGCTGATCGCCCGGGAGGAGGCGCAGCTGCTGCAGAGCGAGCGCGTGCGGCTCAAGCACCAGAACAAGGAGCTCTTGACCCACGTGCACCGGCTCGACTCGCTCGTCTACGGCCGCTTCTGAGCTCATGAGGTGGAGAGCTCGTCATAAGCGCCATTTGAGTGGAAAGCACAACACCGTACCGCAACGGCACTCATTCACCTAATTATGTTGACTATCCTTTTCAATAGCAGTTTTGTGCTTATCGACTATAAGTTCGGTCTTCGATAGTACACTTTCTGACGCATAATACCTCTATAAAACCAATGTGGAAATGAGAGGGACACGGTTTTTCCATTTGTGGCGAATCCCATCAATTTTACTCGAGAATTAGAACGTGAAGAGACCAAGATGCTCGCCCGCCGAGTATGCGCGCTCGCGGCGCAGCGCCATGCGAGGCGCGCAGCCTCCCGCCCCCCGCAGCGCTGGACGCGCCTGCATAGCAGCTTTTCTAACAGCGCCACCAGCAGCAGTAGCAAAAGTAAGAACGCCAGCGTCTCCACACCGTCATCAGCAAACTTGGCAGCAACGGCGCAGAAGCTTGCCAGCGAACAAGCACCGCCGCCGACACTCAACCTGGACGGCGTGAGCGACCGCGAGCTCATTCGTCGCCTGCTGACACGTCCGCAGCGCACGTGGCTCTGGCTCTTCGGCTCCGTGTTCGTGGGTGTGACGCTCATGGCCTTCGGGCCGGAGCTCAAGCTCGGCGTGAGCAAGCACACGGCCGACGTGGCGTCCAAGTCACTCCAGGACGAGACACTGCAAGGCCACACGCGGGTGCGTATATGCTGTGGACACCGATGTATGGATAGCGTGTGTCTATAAGTGGCTGACTACGGTATGTGCTTTGTATCGCTATTGCAGGAGCTAGCGTCGCAGATCGTGCAGACCGTGCTCAACGACCCGAACGTGCTCGACCAGGCCTCCCAGTTCCTCCAGCGGGTACGTCTGTATAAGCAATCGCCTGTGTGCATACTAACAGCTCGACTACTGTACTGATCCCTCTTTGCTATCAATGAGTTAGCTCGTGGTCATGGACTCGACTCGCGAGGCTTTGAGAGCGCTCGTGGTACAGACGCTGAATGACCCTGTGACGCTCGCGCATGTGTCGAAACTGACGAAACACACGGTCGCAGTGCTGCTCGAGGACCCGGCGATGCGCAAACAGGTCGTGGACCTGCTCTTTGTGACTGTCGTGGACCCGAAGACGAAGCAGAGCGTACTGCTGCTCATCGAGCAGCTCATGAAAGACGAGCAGACGCGCCGGAACCTCACACAGCTGGTCGCGCACACTTTCGTGCAGGACCCAGTGAAGCAGACGGTCACAAGCACGCTGGCCGAGTCTGTGCACGACGTGCTCAGCCGCGTGGACATCCAGAACCACGCCAAGCAGTTTGTGGGTACGGTCGTGAAGGACCAGACAGTCCAAGCGCAGAGCGGCGACGCCATCTGGAGCACGTTCATGTACGCGGTCACGCCCGGATGGCTCTCGTGGATTTGGCATCCAAGTAGCAGCGACGCTACTGCGATCGACGCCGCGGAGCTCGCGGCCACAATCGAGAAGGTCGTCGTGGTCGAAGGAGCTTCTAATACGACTCCAGACATCAAGACCGGCACTGCTGGTGGTGATGGTGATGGCAGTAGCAAGGCTGAAGAGACAATGAAGGACCTCGTAGTGGTCACTCGGAAAGTGCCAGCACCGCACGATACCACCAAGGACAGTAAGGCTGCTGTTGCTACTTCCGGTGGTGTTGCCTCCTCAGACGGAATCGTGGCTGAAGCAGTTGGGGACTCACTGAGAAAGCGCATGACGGCGCGCCTGCCGTTCGCTCGACGCATGACGACACCAGCGACACCTTCAGCAGCAGGACCCGCCCAGAGCAGTAGCAGTGGCGGCGATACAAAGATGAAGAACTCGTCGACGGCAGCAGATCCTGAGTTCACGGAGGAGTATGAGAAGCGGCATTGGAGCGGCTCAGGTAGTGGCTTTCTATAGAACTTCGACGACAAAAGTGCGATGTCTATTTCAGCAGCATGAGAGGTGCATGCAAGGGTGCGAACGAACTCAGATTTAACAGCCTGTCTATAGATTGAATATTGAGCTCTCAGAACAAGGCAGAGAGTGACTTAGCTCTAGCTTGAGCCCCCGTATTATGTTCAGAAATTGTCAGTATCACCGACAGCATCATCTAATCGATTCAGATTGCCTTGTAGAGCAAAGCTCACCCCATAACGCATCTTCCAGCTACAGTAGACATGGTCGAGCGACGCAACGAAGAATCTTCAGATAGCACTTCAGGATGCATACGTGAACTAAGCGAAGGCTGGGTTGGAATCATCAGGAAAGTTTCGTTTGTGGTGACCTCTACGACGAACCTATTTGATGTTGACGATGTTGATACAGATCTGACATGGTCGACTAAAACATCATTCCGAGCTCAGAATGATGGCTTATCTCGAATCACTTGACACTTTCGTAAAAACACGTAATTACGATCGAATTGACACCAAGCGTAAAAACGTTTCATGACGGTTTCACTGACACGTCACGTCACAGGAAAATCCAAGGGTCTACATTCACAGCACCAACCAATTACGACTTCAACGCAGGCTGGTAGACGAAGAGACAGACACAAACGACGGACTGGTATGTACACCTTGGTGGCTCGATTGGGCTTGGACAACACGCTAAAAAATGCACTAATGTTTCTCGCTTTTGTTATCTCCTATGAAAACGATGGGCGTTCGATTCCAAACCTGGTCGCCAGAACGGAAGAACCAAGACTTCTCCACAGAAAAACAGCACGACAGTAGCTGCGTTTCGCCTTCCGCATCCGTCGCCAACCAGCCGAGCCATCGACTGACACCAAGCAACGAAATCCAAATCCCAGCGCCGCAGACGAAATAGCTGGATCCAGAATCGCTCCATCGCTGTTCCTCTCTGCTTGTCTTCTTCCGCCGCCTTCTCGTCCACTAGCTCCTCCACTATTCAGCACTCTGTCGGATATTTAAAAAGTCTGATGTTGGTACTTCCAGATAACAGCAAAACAGTCTCCGCTCCCGGTTGCGAAGTAAGGCGACAACGGCGACGACGCCACACTGATCACCGAATTTCGGTAGCCAGTCAGTGTTAATACCGAACGGGACGATCGAGGGTCCCAGAACACGACAGAGCGGTCCTTCGACCCCGACATCAGCCATCTGCACACAAAAGAAAAGAAACAGCAAACCGTTAGCATCAACGGCACTCGCTCGATCCACCATCAAAACAGCACAATAGCAACATACCTTCCGTCTGGGGTGTATGCCACCGACAGGACAAAGTCCTTGTGGCCCTGGAACAGCATGCGCGGACGAGTCGTGGTTCGGCCCTGAGCGCACACATCCCACAGCATGATGTTTCGGTCCAACGAACCGGAAATCAAGTTCTTGCCATCCGGAGAGAAAGCGATCGAGTACACCGAGTCGCTGTGGCCTTCCAGACGGTCAAGGAGCTGCGCCGTCTCCGTGTCCCAAATGCGCACAACCTTGTCCAGCGAGCCGGCGGCAAGCAAGCGACCATCTGGAGAGAGAGCAACCGAGGTGACACCGTCCGACGGCCCGCCGCTTTCACTGCCGAAGATCTTCTTGCACTGGCCGGATCGGGCATCCCACAGACGAACCTTGCGGTCGCCCGAGCCAGACACGATGAAGTCGTTGACGTAGTCGAGCGAGTAGATCTCAGACTCGTGGCCAGTCATGGCTGGACCTTCCTCGTTCGAAGCAATGTCCCAAATGCGAATGGTGTTGTGCGGCATCCCGGCAACAAGCTTCGTGCAGTCAGGCGAGAAGCACACCGCGCGGACGTACGCGTCGTCAGCTTCGTTCGTGGCAGCGGCAGCATTGTTCGCGTTGCTTCCGCCGTTCGATCCAGGACGGGAGACGAAGAACTTGCGGTCGCCAGTCTTCACGTCAAACACCTGCGCAGTCTTGTGACAACCGGACGCCATCATCGTGCCGTCGTTCGAGAAACGCACAACGCATACAACGCTCTGATGATCCATCGACTGGTGCATCTCCGCAGCTGGACGCTCCGAGTCCTGGTACGACGTTTGGCTCTTCGACGAATACACGCAGCTCCAGTTGAGACGACTCGCCTTCGAATTGGAGGTCTTCTGGGTGGCATTCGAGCCGGATGAGCCCGAGCTCGTCACCGCACTGGAGTTCGCTTCAGGAGTCGATTGCTTGTTGGCAGCAGAAGTGCTCGACGCCGTTGGGGTCGACGAAGGCACCGCCTGTGACTGCGCAGAATTGTTGCTCGACGATGGACTTGATTCTGCAGATCCGTGTTCACGGTGGATCTTTGGGACCGAAGGGATCAAAGCACCCGACGAAGACGACCCCGTCGACGCACTCACGGATGGAAGGCTGCCTTTTCCGTTGGAGATGCTCGGGATGCTGTTCTGCTCGCCGCTGCCGTTCGTCTTCGACTTCTTGATCACTGGAGACGACGGGCCGGACTGCGACAGACTCCCGACGGGCGGAATGCTACGTCCTTCCACTTTGCCATTCGCCTCCTGAATCGCTTCGCGGTTCAAGCCTGGAAGCCCTCTGCGGTTCGTCGGCGTGGTCGATTGTCCCTCCAAAGGGCTCAGCTGAGGTGGCGGGGCTTGCTGCTGAGGTGGCTGGGACTGCAACTGCTGACCTTGCGGGATCGGCTGCTGGCCAAGCTTCTGAAGCGAGCGAGACGCTGGCTGGACTGGAACGACACGCACGGGCGAGTTCGATCTCTGGTTGTTTGGGCGGTTGGACGGCGCACCGGCCGCAACGTTCACGACCGACATCAGCGGTTCATCAGTCTGCATTGGCGTGCCAGAGCCCTGGGTGCGAATACGCTTGTTGTTCATCTTCACCTGTCCAGCAGCAGCCGACTGGCCTTCCAGTTGACGACGCATGCGCATCATGTCTTCTTCGTACTGCTGGCGAATGCGGCGGTGGTTCGCCTCCAGAGTCTTCAGCGTCTGCTGGATCTGGTCCATCTCCACGACCTGCGACTGGATCTTGCGCTCCATCTCGAGCTGCTCCATCTTCGAGATGTTCAGCTGCTGAATGGCGGCCTCGTACTCCGCCTTCACTTGGTCGAGCATCTCACTGATACGGCTCGACGCCGCACCGGCGTTCGCCATCGAAGGCATGTTGGACGGGTTCTGCGTGCGGATCTGTGGAGGCGGCACATTCACCGGCTGGTTGCCACCGGGGCGTCGGGCCGGGCCTGGAGCTGCAGCGGAGTACATGTTGCTCTCGTCGGCGGCGCTGTCACGGGAGATGTGGAGGGATCACTGTTCATTCACCAAACAGAGAAAGTAAGAACTAGGTCTACTGTGATTGTATGTCTTTCACGCAAGTGCACACACACGCCGAGCCATGAGTAACATGAAAGGAATGAGGTGGACACCTTGTCGAATCGAAACGATCACGACAAGCCGCATCCATAAATGCTTTGGGCAACTTTTCATCCTCAACGCCTCACGTCGACTTGTCACGGACTCTATGGGAACCCCCATCACTACGTTCCCATCTCTTTCCGACACCGTGATCATTTCACAAGCACATTTCCACGTTCACATGCACACGACCAACACCTTCGTCTCGCCGTCATTCATGAAAGAGGGGAAGAGGGCGTACCTTATCGTGTGTGTGTGTCGTCACAGAGGGGGAGAGGGAGACCAGGCGGAGTAAGGAGTAGGCGCCGTGTGTAAACGTCACTTCTCGTCTCTCCTGATCGCTCGCTCGCGTCTTGCTGCGTCGTCGGCTTCTCCAATTTCCTTCTGACTGAAAGCGAGGGGGGCGCTTTTTCAATTCTACCGCCAGAGAGAGAGAGGGGGGAGGAAAGGGGGAGGTGCATTTGTATTGCGGAGTGATGGTCTCACGCATTTGGCTTGAGAAATTCAAAAAACCGTGTGGACGGTGGAGAGGAAGAGAGAGGAGCAAAACGCGCGCCAGCAGTCGAGGGGGGATGCAGACCAACTACCCTGGGGTGGTCCTGGAGGTCCCACGATCCCGAACGAACGCGTTTGTTCCACCTTGTGAGCTCCGTTCGTCCCGAATGGAACCTCCATATCCCGAACATTCGTCCGTCCGTCACAAAAAAGAAGCCACAACAAACACAAAATGCTGGCGCCAGTATTCAGTTTCGACTTGGCAGATGTATCAACAGGTCTCACAAACAGATATCTACCATTTTTTATTGTATTTAATGTGACAGGAACTGCCTAAGAATACAAATTATAAGTATTTTATGACTTATCAGAACCTTCAATGATTAAAGCCCTCCTAAACCGATTTGCAGGAAGAGCTCACTCGCCCCGCTCTCCGCTGCGCACCCAACAAACAACACGTGACAAGTGGGCTGCTGTGTGGACGTACCGAATTTTTGATCACAAGACAGCCTCGTACTGTGCGAGACAGAATACTTCAGCGTTGCGCACAAGCCATGAGCAGTTTCACCCCCCCTTTGCTTCAGTCAAGACGAAGAAGGACTGTTTGATTTGTCGTACTCTCTTCTTCAATCTGGCCGCCGTTCTTCCCAGCAGTCCAATTGATTGGAACGAAGTGAAACGAGCGAAAGCTGAACAACGATGACGAGGAGATCAGAGATCTCCACGTCGGGGGCAGTAGCCAGATTCCCCGAAACGGTACCCATTCCATGGTGGCAGGAAGCCAAGCGCGTTACACTCTCTAGCCCCGAAAAATCAGGAGCTGTTGCGTCTGAGCAGTCTGGAGAACGACCGACCGACTCCGACCGACCAGTTCTGACCATCACTACGCTGTACTTTTGCTCATTTGGTGAAAATTCACTATATGTTGTAAAATTCAAGAAGCTAGGATTGGGTAACAGTTCCATACAAATATGAAAGCAAAAAGGGCGAAATTATGGCTTGCCCATTTGTGTGGAGATCGCTATTATAAGGACACGTCGTGATTTCACCCCTTTTGCTATCGTTTTTGTATAAAAATTTTCACTCCAAACTAACTGAATTTTACGAAATTTGCTGAATTTTCACCATAAGCAGTAGGCCACCAAAATTCAATAAATGCTGCGACTGTCCTGACCACGTCTCACTCAAGAGTAGCGTTGTAAATTAACCTGTTAAATTGAGCATCTTTGGTTAATAACAGTTAATAACAGTTTTTCACACATTTTAAATTGAGCACAAAACTGCATCAAATGCAATCTCACACAAGTAATTTTCAATGCTCGCTCTATCGAACCTGTGGCGTGCCAGCTCCA
>JAADXK010000502.1:0-21533 GCA_023337805.1 Globisporangium barbulae
AATAATGAATCGTTAGCAACACAGAGGGGTGCAATACAGTGTTTCGCATAACATATCTAAACCGCATCGCCAAACTCTCAGTAGTTGTTGAGCTATGTGGCAAAATGTGAGTGTTCGTATAATTTTGGCCAGGAGTGTAATGTGGACCAGAGGTAGTAGATTGTTAGTGTATACCACACTAAGTATTTCGAAATTGAGTACCTTAATTGCTGAGGTGCCTTTAGGTGTTCCCTTTTTAATTTCTATTTGCGTTTTACAACAATATCACAAGTCAGACACCCTACCACGACCACACAACACGACCTTCTTGAACCTCTGGATTTCAATAGCCTGCCACTGTTCATGCAAATTAGGTGGCGACTATTGACGATAATCACTGCATCTTGTAATATTCGGTATATTGAGATCTACAGTAACCTTTTACGAGATCTCAGATGTTTTTCGGTCACATCGCGATAGTGGACAGGCGCTTTACAGCATTTGCTGGTCACCCACCAGCTGCATTTTGTTCTCCGCCACGCTTTCGTCCGAAACTCGAGGCATCTTCGTGCGATCGTGAGATCACGAAGGGTGATCTGCTGCTCCTTGTAAACTACATGGCCCAATCTCGCCAAATGCCATTGGCTGGCGACCATTGAAACGAATGCAAACGCGCTCGAATGCTGGGCATTCGCGAGTGCAGACGAAAAGCGAAGGCGGTGTTAACTGAATGGATGGCAAGAGCGGGCGAGATGCAATGTGTTTTGGTCTCGGATTGCATGCCACCGCTAGACTGAGCGTCATCAGCGTTCGAGAGGCTACACTTCGTTGGATTACAGTCTTCGAGCGTGCGCGACGTGATCTTCAGTGCGGCGCGTGACTGAGTACCATCTGGACTCGACTTTAACCGATGTGTGCCGGGTGCTGACGAAATGTTTACCTCTCATATGTAAATGTATTAGTAAAATGGTGCTACAATGTTTAAGAAAAAGCTTGAAAGTTCTGTTTTACATAATCCATTGTGTATCATGACGCGAAAAGAGTTCGCTGCATACGATCGCCAAGCAAACTTCAATGGACTCGCTTTCCAGTTCCCAGCTGGCTCGATAAGCTGCGACCATCCTGTTATGAACAACAATATTTAATCAACCTTCTTACACAAAGCAGCCCTTTTGGTGCCGTCGAATCAACAAGTATCGATGCATATCACGTCTAGCTATTATCAGAGGATTTCACTCGCGCCATCTGGTTTCGACGCACCGCAAATGCAAAGGCCGCCCAGCAGGATAAAGCGATGATTCTCCGGATTACTGCCACCCGACGCATGAGCAGCTATCAGAGCGCAATCGTGTGTCCGTCCAAGGCGCTGGCGCAGGCGACTCCTGCTTGTCATTCCCCAATCGCCCCAGCGCCACTCAAGCGACCATGGTGCTCCGCTCGCTCCTCCGCAACGCCTCCGCGCTCGCGCTCCTGCTCGCAGTCGCTGCCTCTAGCCAGACGGCACCTGTGACGGGTCTTCAAGTGGCTTCCACTGGCGCCACCGCCGTGAACCACGTCGACAGCCGCCAGCTCTCGTCTAACGACACGGCGTCGCTGCACAAAAAGGCCAAGCGCACGCGCCGCAAGCTCAAGAAGAGCGGCTGCGTTGTGACGCCAGGTGCCAATAGCGCCACTACCGACGACACGACTGGCAACGAAGCGACGCAGACGGCTGCGACCAAGAAGCCAAAGTCCACCAAGGCGCCTAAGACCCCCAAGCCATCGAAGACCGAGAAAGCCACCCCTGCCGCCACCACCAGCGCGCCAACTCCAGCGCCAGCTGCCGCTGACGATGATGAGGACGAGACACCACCAGCGACCACGTCCCCAGCGGCCACCATTGCTCCATCCATGGCCCCGGTCACTCCATCTGGCGCCTCAGATGCTGGAAGCGATGAGACAGACGATGCCACCACGGCGCCAGCCAGCTCGAGCGATGCCTCGACCCCAGTCACCAAGAACGGCAAGCTCTGTGCGGTGCCAAAGCTCACGGTGAGTGACATTGACGTCGGCGCGTCCGTCATCACTAACGAAGACGAGGCGGGGCTCAAGGTCGTCGCGATTTCAGCCAAGCCGAACGGCGGCTCCCACATCGCCTACCACACCGGCAGCAAGGTCCAAGTCATGGAGCTGGACGCCAGCGACAAGGTCGTCACCGGCTCCACGGTCTCGGTCGATGTCGTGGACTTCGCGGACATCTACTCGGACGCCAAGGGCTTCGTGGTTCTCGGCACGCGCGCGGCCCAGGGTGGCGGCACTCTCAACTGCGGCAACCCAGCGAACCTCTGCGGCACTGCGCCAAGCCCAGCCGTGCCTTGCTACGACATGTACCTGATTCGCTTCGAGGGCGGTAAGGAAGTGTGGGCGACCAAGCTGACCACGTCTAGCGCGACGCTGCCGCCGTACTCGACCTCCAAGACCGGTTCGAACGTTTTCATGGTCTGGTGGTATGCGCACCACGGCCGCATCGCGTATGACGGCACGAACTGGGCGTCGTACTTTGGCGTTGCCATCTCGACGTCGGAGGGAGGCTGCATCAACATCCACCAGGGCGACCGCATGCAGGTGGTCGGCCCCACGGGCGCGCTTGTGAAGAGTCAGAACTCGTTCGACCTTGGCTGCTCGCACTCGGGCTACGAGCGTATCACGTACGACGCGAGCGCCAAGGAGTTCGCGATGATCTGCAAGACGGACAACAACAACCGCATCAAGTTCCCCAACTCGGACGCGACCATCTACCCGGTGAACCTCGCGGCCTCGAACCTCGGCGACATCGTCCCGAGCGCGACCTCGGGCTACTGGATGACGGTCAGCAACGGCAACGGCGTGAACGCCAAGGTGCACTTAATGCACTTTGAGAAGAACAAGGCCACGGACAAGGACATTCTGCTCGGCGGCGTGGACGCGAACGAGCGCGCGTGCCACCTGGCGAGCATTGGCGACGGCGGCCTGCTCGCGGTCTGGGAAGGAGCCAGCGCCGGCGATGACCTGGTCGAGGGAGCGGCTCGCAAGATGTACGTGCAGGTACGCGACGCCAAGGACGGCGTCAAGATCAGCGAGCCCATCACGGTCGGCAACGGCGTCGTGGGCAACCGCTACCAGGCGTTCAAGAACTTCCCGGATGGCAGCGTGGCGTACCTCTCCAAGGGCGCGACGGCCACGAAGCTCAAGGTACTGCGCATCACGCCGTGCTAGATGGTGTTGTAGAAGTGTGGATGTATGTGGGCTCAGTCGCGCTAAATGTTTGAGTGAGGATATTCATAATTCTCAATACCTCAGTTCCTTTTTTCTCTTGCCTTATAATAGTGTGGTGCTCAAGTTCACTTGACATCACAATCTTGATGTAGTGCTCGCTAGTGATTCTTGATACGACCCGATGATGAGCGAGCGGATTTCGATAGCAAGAGCCTTGCAATGAATGGCCCTGGGGATTGGGTCCACCATAGCTTTCTGTGCTCGGATCCTACCAGGTCCTCATGGGTAGTTCTTGTCAAAAATCGCGCTGCTAGGCCAGGAGCTCCACATGAGTGCTAAAGTCTCTACAGTAGTGCATTCCTTATACAGAGCAAGCAGCCTTCACTCGTCGTCGAGGCTTCGATCCAGGCACTTGACTGATTGATTGGCTTCAAAGTTAAATACGTCAAAACTGCCTCTACCATTGCCCTTCCAGCACATGATCCTCGCTGCCGTCGTCTGTCTCTACTCTCTCACTCGTCTGCCACTGGGTCGCACTGAGGAACCACCACGACACCTCTCGGGATGCTCATACATCGTTCACTCACGTGGTCCTTGCTTCCGTGGCCAGCAACATTTCTGCCACTGCCATTTCCCTCCATCTCGTCATCTCGACTGCTGCTCTTGGCGCCTTCGGGCACTTTGAACGCTGGCTCGGCCTCTGAGTCGCCCACGAACCTGACGTTCGTAATGAACGTAGCGAATCGAAGCCCCAGTGCGCTCCAAGTTGAGCGCTCGTCGGGGCCGTTCAGATTCTGCTCATTATCGACTTTTCTGTCTTCGTCACTGTAGATCTCTCTGTGTTCGTCGACGCCATTACTCACGAGGTCATCGCTGGGACCTTCCACCGCCTCCACCAGCTCATGAACAGCAGTGAAGGGCTCAGCTTTTGCCACAAAGTGCTTACTGCCTATCATGAAGCTACTGCGCGTAGGCGTTGGAAGCACCAGCCCATCTGTTGCTGCAAGAGCGGCGTCCACAACCAGCGACGACGCGCTGTTGGACGCTGGACGACTGGCGTCTCGGATCTCGTGTGGGTCGTTGCTATCGGCATACGGGTTCTTCACGCGCGGCTTCGTGAACTGGCGATGGAACGGCGTAGCGTCTGGGAGCGGGATGGCGATTGGGAGCTTCAGCGGCCGCAGCGAGCCCTGTTGCTGCAGATTTGCGTCTCCTCCTCGTCCCAGATGGAGCTGGCCGAGCGTAAGTGCTGGCCGCACGAGTCCCGTGGCCGCGATGAGCCGCGTTGGCGACCCAGATACCTGCGGGTTTAGAGACTGGGACGACGAGTACTGCTTCTTGCGCGACTTGTCCTTGTTGAACTTCATCACGTGCGCCAGCAAGAAGACCTTGTGCTCTTGCGTCGAGAGCGTCTGGCGCGACTTGGCGTACGCAAAGTAGAAGAACGTGAGCGCTGAGAGGATGCCGAGGAACACAAAGAACTCGAGCCCCGCGCTCTCCTGGAAGAACGCGATCGAGATGAGCCCCAGCAGCCAGATGATGAGCGAGTACGCCGCGCCGTAGATACCAAACGGGCTGTGGAACGAGCTGCTCTTGATGTTCGGGTAGTTGCGCTTCAGCGCAATATACCCGATGCACTGGCTCGCGTACCCAAGGAACGCCATCGCGATACAGATGTTGAAGAGGTACTTGTCACTGATGGACGGCACGTAGAACACGAGCAAACACACGCAGTAGCCCAGGATGGAGCCCGAGAGCACCGCCAGATATGGCGTTCCGTACTTCGGATGTGGGCGCGCCAGCACCGGTGGCAGCAGCTTCGAGGTCGCCATGGCTGCGATGAGCTTGCCATAGCCCCACATGAAGCCAAAGGTCGTGGCGTACATGGCTGGGATCGAGAAGAGCGTCGCGGTCTTGACCGAGATGTCGAAGAGCAGCTGGAAACCGTTGTCGAAGGGTGCGAGCAGCTTGGAGATCTGCTTGAGGCCGGGCGGCGGCAGCGACACGGTCACGAAGAGCACGACGATGCCCGTGAAGAAGAGCGCGAGGATGCACGAGACCTGCGCAAACGGGATGGACTTGGTCGGCTCGAGCACGTCGTCGCTGGCTAGGTTGAGCGCCTCGACGCCCACAAAGAACCAACATGAGAGCGGCAGCGAGCGCAGGAAGCCCTCGACACCGTGCACGAAGCGGAAGTCCGGGTCGTTGTCGGCGTTCACGGCGAAGTCCGTGTGCGGGAACGAGCCGAAGCAGTAGAGCAGCACGAAGAAGAGCGAGAGCACGCCCACGAGCATATTCCAGCGCCAGAAAATGTAGTCGCCGCGGATGTGAAAGTAGAGCGAGCTCGCGTAGAAGAAGAGCCAGAGCAGCGGCTCGAAGCCTGCGAGTTCCGGCGCGATCTCGATCATCATGTTGGTCAGCGCCAGCACGGACGACGACACGTACACGATGTACTCGATGCTCTCGGCGCAGCCGATGATGAAGCCCGGGTAGAACCCCAGAGTACATCTTGAGAGGCCGTAGGCGCCACCGGCGAACGGTAACGCGCCTGTGATCTCGCTCGTACAACAGCAGAGCGCGATGTACGCGAAGCCGACGAGGAAATAAATAAGCAGGAACGAGTACAAACCGCCACGGAGTCCGTCGTTCCAGCTGAAGTACTGGCCGCCCAGGCCGATGGAGATTCCGAGTATCCAGATGTCCCAGCGGCCAGGGCGATACGCTGATGAGGGGCTGGCGGTGCCTGGCTCGGGCTCGATCACGCGCTGGCTGCCAGTGCCAGGCATGGCTCTGAACTGCGGGTGGTTATGAGTCGTGGTGGCGAGAGGTGGTGGCTGGGACGTGGTGGTGATCCGGTGTACCGGCTGCACCGCTGGTGCATCGACGTGGAGCTTGAGGCGCGCGCGTGGGTTGAACAAGCTGATGCGAGTCAGGAAGCCGCTCCACATGAGCGCGGAAACCAACGTTGCGCGTCCTGAGCCCACCCGCTCAGGCGGCGAGGCTTGTCAGCAGCAGCGGGCGCTATTCATAGCGTGCGGGGTTTCGACGAGATCGATCGCGGATGACGCAGCTAAATTTGTCTCCATGAGCTCACTTAACAGTCGCAACGCTGCCACACGAGCATTACTGCGAGCTCATCGTGCGGCCTCGTGCTAGAGGGCGAAAGGAGGATGGTTGCCAGAAGGCTGAATTGCGCGTCTAAATGCTGCCTTCGGTAACTGGAGCTCCATGATGCGGAAGTGTCAGGTTGTGACGTGGGCATACACATTGAAGCACATCAGAGAGTACAGATTCCTGTGTTCCGTAAAAACACATTTACAAAATATCCGAAACAGAATGTGGCACACTCAAATTGGTCACAACTGTCCAGTTTTTGAAAAATTAAATAGAGAGATTTATGAGCACTATCAGATTCATATTTGAAATCAACTTACATCAATACAACAAACCCAATACTTTTGTGTCAATTTGTGAATACACCCATTTGCCTCGTAAAAACAGAAATAAAGAACCTTCGCCCAGTGCTTGAGTGCGTAATTACGCGCTGCAGACGCGCGCGGTCCAGTGCGGAACTGCTCTTTTGTTCTCCGCTCTCTTCCGCTGCTTCTTTCTTCTCGTTGCAGCTTAAAGCGCCAGACAGACGAGCGGCGCACGCAGGCAGGCAGACGACCAAGCGAGCAGGCGTGACCAGCAGCAGCAGCAACAGACAAGCAGGACAGGTGACGGAGCATACAGATAGATAGAGTTGCTACCAGCACCAGCGTCTTCGCATCGAACATGGACGACGTGGGGCTCGACCGCAAGATCGTGATCGTCGGCGCCACGGACGTGGGCAAGACGTCGATCACGATGCGTTACTGCCACGGGAGCTTCTCGACGCCGACATCCGCGACCATCGGCGCATCGTTTTTGCAGAAGCGCATCATCGTGGGCGGCGACGATGCTTCGGGTGGACGTGGAGGCGGCGCGCGACGGAAGATGACGCTGCAGATTTGGGACACGGCTGGGCAAGAGCGCTTTCGCTCCATGGCGCCGATGTACTACCGTAACGCCAAGGCCGCGATCCTCGTGTTCGACCTGCTCAATGAGTCGACGTTCGAGAAGATCAAGGAGTGGCTGCAAGGTGCGTCGAGTTGAAGTTGGTGCTATCGGTGCTGCTGCAATATGCGTGGGTTCACATTGCAATGGTGGAAGCTCATGTTGACCGTGCTACTGCTCTATTTATGTGGTTCACCAGATCTTCGACATCATGTGGGCGACGACATAGGTATGCTTGACGGCGCGTTCGTATGAATTTTTGCGAGTTGAAGATGGGTTGGTACTAACACACTCTCACTCTTGGTGTTGCTTCAATAGTGTTAGCGGTGGTGGGCAACAAGTGCGACTGCAACTCGTCTTTCAACTTTGCGAAAGCACAGCAGTTTGCGCAGGAGATCGGCGCGCTGGTGTTCCGCACGAGCGCGAAGACGGGTGACGGCGTGCAGAACCTGTTTGAGAGCGTCGCAGTGCAGCTCCTGAAGCGCCATGAGGAAGAGGAGAAGCTGCGCGGGCGCGAGAATTCGTCGTTAGAGGGCAGCCAGATGTCGTACGGTCGAAGAGGAGACGACGTGCTCTACCTCGCGGAGAACAGCAAGCGCGACAAGGGCGGTCGATGCTGCTAGAGACTTGAGAGAAAGAGAGGGCGGCCGACAGCAGCAGAAGGCAGAATCGACCGGTAGACGATCAGACGATGAAGACGAAGAGAAGAGAAACAATTGCACGCAGCAGCGGAGTGAAGAGAGAAAGAGAGGTGAGAGAGCATGGTTTCGTTATTAGTAGTTAGGGCATATTGTATCGATGTTGTTTTATTTGGACGTCACTCGTGCTCGTCTTCGTGCTGCTGCCATTTTCCTCAAATCTTGACGAGCTGTGACTCAGATCCAAGTGCAAGAAGGCCAGTTCTGCTGTAACACGGTCGAGCTCTTCATGTCGCAGCCAACCAATGGGATCCGAAACGAAGAGCTCCGATCAGATGCCGACCATGACGACGAGGATGAGGAGCGATTCCGACAGGCCTTCCAAACGACAGACTTCCTGTGCCAAGATTGGCAATCGTCCCCGTGAAACCTAGCAGCAATTGCAAGCAGGACACTTCAACTTCCGCAAATCATCTCTCGTATTACATTCGAGTTGCATCGTTTCAGGTTTCACTTGACTTCTTGTCTCCCCATAGCCGCACACACAGCTGTCTGCTTCAGAAAATACAATACAATACGAGCAGATCACATTTTTGTACTTTCATTTTCTTTTTTTTCTGAGGAGAGTCTGTGTGTGCGATTGATTAATGGGTGGAGGTTGTAAACGTGCTGCTGCTGGTGCTGGTGCGATGACTGCGACCCTCTACCTCTGCTTGCTCTGCTTCGCTGGATGCTCCATCGGTGGCGGCAACACTCAGACCCCAAGATTATCTATCCCCACTCATCACTGAACGACGGACGAGACTCGGCACCTGCGGATCACTCGACAACAGACGGCGCACCCGACGGAATCACGCGCGTGGTCGCTCACTCGATTCACCAAGCCACTTAGTTGGAGTTCACCAATAACGAGTTGATCTTGTCGATCTTGGTCGAGAGCGACAAGTCAATGAAGAAGTTGCCGATCTGCACCTTCAGGCCACCAAGGATCTCTGGGTCGACAACTGCCTCCAGAAGCAGGGTCTCACCCTTCTGGATGCGGGCGCCGAGGGCCTTCTTGACCTGGTCGAGCTGGGCCTTGGTCAGTGGGTCCGCCGAGGTCACCTTCGCCTGCACTTCGCCGCGGTACGCACCCATGAGCTGCTTGTACGACGAAATGACGCCGAGCGCGTCTGGGAGACGGCCGTTCTCGGCGAGCACCTCGAACAGACCAGCGACTGGCTTGGAGAACTTGGCCTTCTCCATCACCTTGGCGATGTCCTCCTTCTTGGACGCACGCGCGATCGTCGGGTCCTTCAGGAACGTCGCGAAGTTCGGCTCCTTGGCGATCGTCTCCTCGAGGGTCAGGAGCTCCTTCTCGACGGCCTCAAGCACGTTCTGCTTGGACGCCACACTGTACAGCGCGTTCGCGTAACGGGCGTGGAGGCCGAACAGCTGCAGCTTTGGCTGGGTCATCTGGCCGAAGCTGCCGATCTCGGTCACCTCCTTTGGCGTACCGGCCGAAGCGGCGGCGGCGAAGTTGCGCGCGGCCACCTGTGGCACGGCCTTGCGGGCGTTCTTGGCAACAGAAGCAATCATCTACACACACGCAAGCAAGCAAGCGACAGAGCAAATCCAAGTAGGCAGGCGTTAATATCCACACGCTGCAACAAACAACTCTTCCCGCAAGTTGGTCGATCGCTTGCGGCGGCTATTGTCTGAAGCGCAGATCTGCAGCACGCGTGGCAGGTGTCGAAGTGACCGCACACTTGCACACTTGTACACACGCACACACACAGCAGACCGCATCCACAGATGCACACCGAGACAGCACCATGCACACGCACCTCGTTTCTTCTCGGAGCAGCTACTGAGCGAATGCGAGCCGCTCGACTCCCCCGCCCCCCTCGCTCGCTCACAGTCCACAAAACCATCGCTGAGCGAGGTTTTTTTACCACTCCGAGGTTATTTCTGGCTTGTTGAAATCGATACTCTGGAAATGCATATTGAATTTATTAAATGTTAGAGGTCGAGCGTGACGCGTGCCTCGCGGCTACCGTTGCAGGCGGCCGATGCAGCTTGATGAGCATGCGTGAGGCGGCCGGCGGCAGCGGCACGCGCGCTTTGTCCAGCAGCAGCGCACTGTTGTCGCTGCCGTTCAATGCGGCGACCACGCTCCACTTGTCCATGAAGCGGTTGTAGGACTCGACGCCCGCGCGCAGCTCGAGTGACGTGTGCGTGAACAAAGCAGGCGGCGATGGTGGCGCCTCGTGCTCTTCGTCAGCAGCATTTTCGCCATCGGCAGCTTTCTGCTGCTTGGGCTGATAGAACTCTTCGCGCACGGCAACGTCGAAGAGGTGGAAGAGCATGTCGCCGGCTTGCGTGTCTATGGTACTGCTGCCCTCGAGCTCCTGGAGCACGTCCGCGAGCGCGCGGCCCGCCAGGCTCTGCCGGTATTCGTCCATTTTCGCTCTGAATTTTGTGCAATGTTATTACGAATGTCACTAAAGCGAGGTTGTTGCAGAACAGTGACAGCTCTCAATATCGTACTTTAACGGAGGGTGCCATCACCACTCGTCTCCTTTGGCGCATTCACAACAGACACCAGGCAAGAAAGCAGCCATGGCGATCCGCGAAGAGCACGACTTCCTGAGCGAGAACGAGCGTGCGTTCCTCTTCTCGGCCATCCACGACCGCCCGCATGTGCGCGCCGACGGCCGCGAGCTCATGCAACAGCGCAAGGTGCGTTTATTGATGCTATTGCGAAGTGATGCAAGGCAAGAACGACATGACTCGCTCACTTTTGTTGCTCTCTGTGCTTGCATTGTTACGCTTCGTTAATGTAGATCCGCGTGCAGTTCCGGAGAACAGAAGCGCAGGCGCAGGCAGAGGTGCAGCTCGGACGAACACGGTGTGTCTCGCTTCTACTGTAGTGATTGCAATACGCGCAATAGTCGATCCACTGCATGGCGTATCCATTCATCTCACACACCATCCATCCGTTCATTTGTGTATCAATAATCGCAGTGTGATCGCGAATGTGCACGGCGAAATCGTACCGCCGTTCCCGGACCGGCCGACCGAGGGCTTTCTGCACTTCAACGTGGAGCTCTCACCGATGGCGTCGCAGAACTTTGAGGTCGGACGCCCGTCGCCCATGGCTGTCGAGCTCGCACGCATCGTGGACCGCGGCATCCGCGAGTGCCGCGCGCTTGACACGGAGGCGCTCGCGATCATCGCCGGCGAGAAGGTTTGGGCGATCACGTGCAACATCCACGTCGTGGACCACGGCGGCAACCTCGTGGACTGCGTGTCGCTGGCCGCGATCGCCGCGATGATGCACTATCGGCGCCCCGAGGTCTCGGTGCAGAACAACTCGACGGTCGTGTACAATATCGACGAGCACGCGGCCGTGCCACTGAGTCTGCACCACATCCCGATCTCCATTTCGTTCTGCTTCATCGAGAGCCGCGACGGCGACAGCGACGGCGAGCCGATCATCTTCATGGACCCGACGGACCGCGAGGAGCGCATCACGGACGGCAGCATGACGTTCACGTTCAACTCGTTCCGTGAGCTCTGCGCCGTGCACAAGATCGGCGGCGCCGCGATCTCCACGAACGATGTGCTGCGCTGCGCCAACATCGCAGCCGCGCGCGTGAGCGAGCTCACTGAGATCCTCAAAGAGGAGGCTGAGAAGGCTGACAAGGAAGCCATCGACCGCCGTCGCGCGTTCCTGCGCGGGCGGGACTTTGCCGACGTCTCGTCACTCTCGACGACCGCCGCGACACAGAACCGCACGGAAGTGGATCTCGGCGCCATGACGGATTTTGCCACGCTGCACGCGCCGATCGCGCTGCGCGACGACCCAACGGCCGAGGAAAACGATGCCAAGGTAACGTCCATGGCGCAGCTACTCGAGTCGCTTGAGACCGCGGCGGAGAGTGCCGAGACCGCGCCGATTTCTTCGTCGTCTGCTGGTCTGGAGATGAGCGCTGAGGCGCGAGAGGAGTTCAAGAAGCTCACGGAGAGCATGAGCATGCGCTCGCTCGTGTCCACAGCATCTACCGCCAAGGTCTCTTCCCCATCCAAGGCTCCTGATGCTGCTGTGCTTGCTGAGCCCAAGAAACAGACCACAAAGGTGACGAAGAAGAAGGTTGTGGACAGCGACAGCGAGGAAGAGAGCGTCGTCGTGCAGAGCGAGTTTGATGGTGGCGTCAGCGCCACCACGGCTGCGATTCCAGTCGCAGCACCCGTAGAAGTGAAAAAGCCTGTCAAGAAGGTCAAGAAGAAGGTCGTGTCCAGCGACTCGGACGAGGAAGAGCAGGACCTGAGCGCCGCGATTAAGCGCAAGCCACGAAAGTAGAGCTAGGATGAGACGAACGACGACGTGAGGATACGAACACAAGAGACGCTATTTGATTTGCTAGACCCCCATTTCACACGGCATTCTCCATCGTCACCCATTGTCGCCTAGACCCAGAGCGCGCTGATCCGTGCTTGAAGACTCTTCGTCCACGATAGTAGGAGCGCTGGACTGCCTATCGCGTTGACAACACGAGCCGCGCTCGTGCAGGTTCGTGATGAGCTGACTGAACGTCGTGGCTTTTGACTCGACTTGTGCGAATTTGTAAGCTTTGATCCTGAAAATAGCTGCACTCGGCACCACCGTTTTCCGAGCCAAAGCGTTGCTTGAACACGTTGGCGCAAGCAGGACGAGATGAGCGCTGGCGCTGAGACTTTGTGAGCACTTTTGCCTGTTCTGGGAGTGCGTGGAAGAAAGTCGGGATCTTCAGAGCATCAGTGTACCGGTGGTGTCGTGGTTAGCTTGCGCTGAGTGACGCCAGGTCGCGATGCATAAGCGCGTGAAAGTGTGCATTCGCGTGCGCCCCAACTCCAAGAGCAATGCCGCGGCCAACGGTGTGGTCATCAACCAGCAGGAACAAGTACGTGCTGCATGTCCACCAACTTTGTCTCTCTCTATCGGGCAATGTGTCCAAAAGTAACAGACACATGTGTATATCCTCTCGTTGTAGACGATCAGCGTCATCACGAATGCGGCCACGGGCAACGGCACGTGCTTCCACTTCGACCAGGTGCTGGACGCGCAAGTGGACCAGGCGGGCGTCTTCCAGGCCGCGGCGAGCGAGGTGGTCGCGAACGTGCTCAGCGGGTACAACGGCACGATCATGGCGTACGGCCAGACGGGCGCCGGCAAGACGTTCACCATGTCGGGCGGCAAGCAGAACTTCCAGGACCGCGGCATCTGCGCGCGGTCCATCTCCGCCGTCTTCCAGCATATCCAGCGCGATGCCGAGCACTCGTACGCCATGCGCGTCTCGTACGTCGAGGTGTACAACGAAAACCTCTTCGACTTGCTGGACTTTAACGAGCACGCGGCCACCGCTAGTGGACAACAGCAGCAGTTTTACAATGGCGTTAGCCACAGCAACAACAACAATGCTACAAAGGAAGACCTGGTGATCCAGGAGAACGACAAGGGCCAGACATTCATCAAGGGGCTTACGCGGCCGCTCGTCAAGAGCGAGGAGGACGCGTTCGATCTGCTCTTCCAGGGTGAGATGAACCGCACGATCGCCGAGCACTGTCTCAACGCCGCGTCCACGCGCTCGCACTGCATCTTTACTATATACCTCGAGAAGAAGCGCAGCTCCAGCGCGCTACCCGGGTGCATAGAGACTAGCACTGGTGAGGACCATAGCCCGGACGTGGTGGTGTACAGCAAGCTCAACCTCGTGGACCTCGCCGGCTCAGAGCGCATGAAGAAAACGGGCGTCTCGGGCACGATGCTCAAGGAGGCGTCGCACATCAACAAGTCGCTCACGTTCCTCGAGCAGGTGGTCATAGCGCTGGGCGACAAGAAGCGGCAGCACATTCCCTATCGCCAGACGACGCTCACGAACCTACTCAAGGACTCGCTGGGCGGCAACTGCCGCACGCTGCTCATGGCCTGCGTCTGGCCTGACGAGTCCCACAACGACCAGAGCCTCGCGACACTCAAGTTCGCCACGCGCATGATGCGCGTCAAGACATCGGCGATCATCAACGTGGCGCAGAGCGGCTTAGTTCGAAGTAACGGAGTGGGGCCGTCCAGCCAGGTGATCGAGAAGTACATCCAGGAGATCAAGCGCCTGAAGGAAGAGCTCGCGATGCACGATACGCTCAATGGCAAGAGCCACGTGGACTACGATGCGCACAGGATCACGTCGCCAGCGAGCCAGATGCTGTACCGAGAGCAGGTGCACAGCTTTGTGAGCGACAGCAGCGCAAATCCGCTGCCGATCGTCAATTTGCTGCAGATCCAGCAGCTCTTCAGCGTCTTTCGCGACCTCTGCATCGAGAAACAGACACAGGTTGATGAACTAAGCACGCGAATAAGGCAGCAGCAGCCAGGTAACAACAGCAGTGGGAGACCTGGCAGAGACACTGGGCTTATTCAGGGAGGCAGCGAGAGCAAGATGGTCAAGCAGATGCGATCGTTGCGAGCCAACTCGCCACCAGACTCGGCGGATTCATCGCTGGCGAAGCGAATTGGTGGTGGTAATAATGGATACCAGAGCACGATGCTTCCGCTGGTGACGAAGGTTGTGCCTCAAGGTTCACCTGAGACGCACGACCTGGACGAAGACGAGCTCAGTGACCAAGCGAGTACAACGCTGCCGCCAATACACCCAGCACGAGAGGCACAACAACTTGGTAACAACAACAATAATGCCAACCAAGGCGAACTACGCACCACCAATGCTCCAGTCATGAGTGACAAGGAGCTCTTCGAGGCCTTCAAGAAGCAGGAAAACCCCAAGCCCGAGTCGATTCTCGACGTAGAGCTCGCGAAAACCAACCTGCGGCAGGCGAAAGCGCAGCTGACCGCCTGTGGCCTCGAGGTCAACAAGCTCAAGCTGTGCGTAGACTTTACGATTTTTTTTGCATAGCTGATCTGAGCCTTGAGAGTCGCAGCACTAACACCTTTGTCGTTTGTGATGACCAGTAAGATCGACGCCGTGTCACTGAAACTACAGGAGCTCCGCAGTGTTTCTGAAGCCGGTGATGAGAGCTTCGCGCCAACAATAGAGGACAAGCCTTCGTCTCAACAGAACGAGCACTTTTTGCTTATGATGCAGCTCAAGGACGCAAAGAAACGCTATCGTGAGAGGTACGAGCTCTTCCAGGAGCGCAAGGCCGAGGTGAGCTACCTGGTGAAGATCAAGGACCAGATGCTCACGCAGCTCACGCGCGAGTTTGAGGACTGGAAGTCGCAACGACAGCAACTGAGTCTTCACGTCCAGTAGCGGAGCGACAACGCTAACGAGCCTGGGTCATCCAGCCCCCGCTGTTGACTGCAAAAGCCTCGGAGGCCGACATGATGTCGAGGACCCGAGCGTGTCTTTGTAGCGGTTTTCATCGTGCTGCGAGTGACAAGTCGGCTGCTATCGGAGAGCTAGCCACGGAGGACAAGTCGACTATGAAGAGCGCCAGAGCTCTTCCATGCGAACAGCTACGCACAGAAGATGGGGATCGATCGTCCCAGCGGCGCAGTCTATGAAGCTCATGGACGAAATAGCTTCACACAAAGTCCGACCGCGGACGGACATCCGCGGATCTGCCACTTTCGACCACTTCCTGGTTTACGAGAAGAAAGAAAAGACGTGAGCGCTCAGGCAATTTAGCATGCGGCCAGCGACGACGAAGGAAGACGACGTCATGATGGCCCAGACGCGCGACTGTTTTTATTGCATGTGAGGGTGGCATGCAAGTCGGATGTCAAGTGCTGGCTTGAACCACTTAACAGAGAGACTTACGTGCCTCACACGCAAGGAAGCAGCCATCAAACCGTGAAGCGGCCATCAACCACCCTCAAGCGTGTGGAGGACAACAGCGACCGCTTGTGCGTGCCCGCTGAGCACTCAAGTGAGAATATAGAAAAGCTTCCTCTTAGTTCGTTCTCGGAGCTCCTCGGAGAGACTGGAGCTCTTGGATGAGAGGGCCCCCGCCGCCACTTGGATTGACGACCGCGTTTGCATCCACCCACCGGCATAATATAGTGTGAATGGCGAGAGCGAGCAAACCGATTTGAATCTTACACAGAGGCTGCACTTTTTCTGATGCAGTCGGTGTGGCGGCTGTCGTGGGAACACGAGGCATTTTGGTCCTTGCTGTGGGACGTGTGGCGACGACGACTTCAATCGCTCATCCTCTCGGCTGACCACAGACATTATACCTCCTGAGCCGCGACAACAGCCTGCGATTGTCAACCGCAACAAATAAACGGCGCTGTCGAGGCCACGCGTGCGCATCGGCCTGATGCGGTCGGCTCTCAAAGCTTTCTTGAACGAGTGGCTGAAAGCGGACGCGAGCGGTGCGTTTCGTGGCTTTGCTGCTTTGAAATCTCATTTGCGAAGGAGTGAGTGAGGGCGCCAGGCCACCAGTCCATGAGAGCCGACTTGAGCCCGACATCATCCCACAGGAAGTATATCTCTTGTGAGTGAAGCCAAAACGGGAGATGCCATTTGCTAGGCATGCCAGCTTTGTAAAAGGCACGGTTATAGGAGTATAGCACAGGCATGGGTTCTTCCATTGCTGACGGCTCGTAAGACGACGGCAGGCTGCTCGTGTTGATCGATTGGATGCGTGAGCGATCGATCTGTTCACGCACTAGGAGCAAACACTTGTTCGGTTTTGAGATAACTGCATTGCTGCGTTCGGATACGTGTATCCATTCTAACATCATTATATTTTACAGGGTATTGAAGAAACAAGCGCCAACGGCGAGCGATGTTTCTGAGAATATTAAATTTGAACGGTAGAATAAATGTTCTTTGTTTCTTCGAACAGGACGCAAGCGGCGCGGCGTCTTTGCCAAGAACAAGCCCCTTCCCAGACGCTTCAAGTTGCTGAGCTCAAAGTTATGGAAAATCTAACGACAACCGCTCACAAAAGATCAAGTAGGGTTTCCAATGATATTACGCAAAACGTAGTGAGGTTTCTTCATAAAGGAGACACACGTTGCGCCTCGCTGTTTGGTGCCTCAGCGCCGCAGAACTGATAGAATAGCACCAGCGCAGATGATCCAGAGCCGCAAGGCTGCATCCGACAGATTACCAAAAAGATAGAGGCTGTTGTAAGCAAACAAACACAACAAGCAACACAACGCTGTGCGTGACTATGTTACAAGACAGCGAACATCTCTGTGTCTTGCTGTTTGTTTAGATTGTCCCACGCGGGCCGAGACCTGTTCGTCTCGTGTTTTCCCTTAAGAGACGGTCTTCGTCTTTGTGTGCATCCAGTTCCCTATCACAAAGACAACGCGCCAGGGAGCAAGATAGCAATGCGGATTTGGATTGGAGACAAGCGAGAAAAGTAAGCAATCAGTGCGCAAGTCGATGCGGTCGCAGCACCCGACCCGACCCGACCCGTTTTCTTCAATGTGTAATCTATTTTTGTAAAATACATGTTTGACCTCTTTAGGATAAATGCCACAGATTGCGACTCTTTATAACGTAAGGAGGCTAGACTGTTAGCATTGTAAGCGAACCAAGGCTGGTTGGTCAGTCAGATGTCTAATCCTTAACAAACCTGTATTTTACACTCGGTCGGCTGTTAGAATACTTCCGACCGAACCCGTCCGTTGGTTCGACCCGTTTGACGTTTGGCAACAACACTGGCAAGTGTTTACTAAATCAGTTTTTTTTGAAAAATATATGTCTAAATTTCAAGATCTTCGTAAAGCACAAAAAGGTGAGATGAGACGGCAATCGAAAACCCGTGTCTTTGTGATTAGAAAGTGTGATCATCCTTATCTCAGTACAGAAATAAATTCGTCATCGCTGGGCTGCATTTGGAACAATCAAAACGGGTCCATTATTTTATCTAAATCAGTACATGTGACGTCATGTGTACTGACTTTGGTTTGGTGGTAGAAAAACACACAGCGCAAAGCGTTTAGGGTTGTTTTTTTAACAGTGGGGCCAGGGAAACGCGATAGCGAGAGATGCGACGCTTTTGATGCATATCTTTGCGGCCGCCGCCCACAAACAAGCGCGCAAGTGATGTGGGCGGCGGCGGCCACCAAGGAACGAAGCGGGCCGCCGCCCATACACACAGTGCGATTAACCACCCGCCGTCCGCACCCCCTCTCGCAGTCTCTTAAACGCACGCACGCACGCGCTCAAAGACGCCGCACCCGCCGCCGCCTCACGCTCACTCGCCCGCTCATTCCTGTCCGCGGTTGCCACAACCACCGCCCGTCCGTCCGCACCCACGCCTAGCGGCCTTCTACTCATTACTCGTTTGGCACGGTTGAGCGCACGTTCACATCCGCAACCCAGCCACAGAGCCACTTCAACCCACACACACCAACCACCATGGCCATGACCGTGCTCCCAAGCTTCCAATCGTTCCTCCAGAGCGCGGTGCAGGCGCCTCGTCCGCTCTCGCCGCTGCAGTCGCCCGTGCTCGCGCCGCCGCGCTTCCAGTTCCAGTTCCAAGCACTACCACAGCAGTTGTCCCCGTCCGGCCACCGATCCTCACTGGCATTTCCGGCGGCCACGGACCTGCGGACGCCCATCCAAGATGGCCACTTCACGCCGGCCGTGTGGAAGACCGGCCCGCTGTCTAAGTCCAGCTCGGCCTCGCACTCCTTCACCACGTTCTCCTCATCCGACGAGGACGACTTGGATGACGACGAAGAGGTCTACCGCCAGGACCAGCGCCTACTGCAGCACGCCCGCGCGCGCGCCGAGAGCTTTGTATACCGTCACCGCGCCACGTCCCCGAACAGCGCGCGCCGGTACGCGGCGCCCATGGCCACATCCCTCGCGGTCGCATCCTCACTCTCAACCTCGTCCGCAGCCGGCTCGGCCGAGTCCTCGGGTGCCAAGCGCATCAAGAAGAAGTACCTGAAGGAGCGTGAGCGCTGCGAGATCGTGCGCCGCGTGCGCGCCGGCGAGAAGCAGGCGCACCTGGCCAAGGAGTTCGGCGTCTCGCGAGCCGCGGTTTGCTACCTGCTCAAGCACCAGATGGAGATCCTGCGCCGCTCGGCCCAGCGCCTGTAGAGTAGCGCCATGGGATTGAAGGCTTCTCCGTCGTTCTAAGTCGTTCGTTGTGAATGTCTGTTATCATTATTATCACCACTATGATCGAATATATTACTTATCTATCCACTGCCTGCCTGTTGTCTACGCCATCACTGAGCAGAAGAATGACGAAATTTTTAAAGAAGGCGGCCGTCGACCGACCGCAAGGGTCCATTCATCCGCCGCCCACTGTAAGAGCCTGAAGTTCAGGGTAAAATTCTAAAGCCGCGTCCTGCATTTCTTTCGTCAAGAGCCCTCCACCCAACAACAGAGTACTCTGATCAGACTGCGAGCCATAGCGATAGCGAACTTGCGTTTGCGGCGATTCACCATCAAGCGGCCGACTGTTCCACCACGCAGACGCAGAGAAGAGCTGCATCTACTATCGGTATGCGACGCTGAACTGTTGTCACCGACAGATGGCTCAATGTTACAAACTCGTTTTTCTTCAACGAGCCAGTGCTGCTCGCACATTCTGTGATTTTCTGCTGACCGTCGAAAACGGTCTACTATTTTTTTTACAAAAGGGTGTCCGAGTGCGGTCGTCACCCACTTTCGCACCCCTCTATCAAAGCCTGCATTAGAATGGCACTTGCACCCCTCAGCCATGGAAAATAGTCGGAAAACTTAACGATGATGATGGCAACGAGTCGTGAAAATAACGGCCACTAACGGGGCTTTCTCGACTGGTGCAGCCACGGCCGCAGCGTCACGCGAGCTTGCTGCCGCTTGGGAGCGCGAATAAGAACCAGGATACCCTGAAGAAATAGATGGCGTCGAAGTTTGCGACAGTTAGACACGAAGTGATTGGAGGGCGGACAGCGAGTGCGCCTGGAATGATGGAGCAAGCCGACATATTGTGCTGTCTCGTCGACACGTCCGACCTCCACGCAGAACTCTCTTTGTAGGACGCAGCGGATTTGACCATTTTTACAATGGCGCCGACAGATTGAGTCACGCATCTACCATTCGACACGTAGGAACGCGTCGGGCACTCGGAGGAGGGTGAGCTCAGGACTGCTGCCGCACATGCCGCACGCACTGTGTGCTCTATGGCAAATGAGCTTGGACGTAAAGATACGAGGAGACATCACGCGGCTTTCTCGTTGCTGTTGCGCTCGTCCCACACCTGTTTCTGGTTTATTAAACAAGATCTGCGTTAGGCACGTCGGACGTGTCGCGCATGTGGGCGGTGTGGATCAACCGCCATGGTCCTCCTCGTTTTGCAGCAAGGCACTGGATACCACCGGTCCTGAATAAATCCATAGTGAGCTTAGCCTGTCTGATGAACCGACCGAGCCACGCTTCTCAGCGCGCGCACAATCTTCAGAACCTCGACACCGAGTTGAATGACGCCCCAGGACTGATGTATCCGAACAAACGCTTGATAGTATGCGCAGGAAGCCCAGGGATGGTCTGTCAGTGGAGGATTTCTACGAAATAGCAAAACGAACGTAGGATACGGTAGAGCGTTCTCTTCCTGCAAAACGGGGTCTCTTCGACAGAATGTGCGAGCCGGTATCTGGTGATCAGTGCCTTTGTGACAACCCAAGATGGACACTTTAGACTGCGGACAAGCAAGGCCGAGGCTCACAACGTTGGCCATTCAAGCTTCCGAGAGGCTGAACGAAGCAATCTCTGCATGAAAGAGACTCGGCAGCTAGCAACAACAAACGCACAGCACATGCTTTGCCGATAGACTTCTTTTTAGTTGGGCTTGATGCGTGCTCTCAAGTTTTTTATGTTATGAAAAGTAGAGAGTAGGCGTACCGCTGTTCTTGCAGCAGTGGCGACGAGACTCAGCGTAGGATTAACGCTACCCTCGTCACAGTGTGCATTTAACATTGAGACGAGCTGAAACTTAAGTTGTTGGCTAAGGTTTCAGCTCGTCTCAACGGGTAGCGTTTCTTCTCGCACAACACCTCCTCCCTGCCATTGTTAATTTCTCAGTCGCCAACGCGACGCTCACTCGGCTTTCATCCAGACAGCAGGCCATGACGAGACGTCCGCTGGACCAACCGCCGACGATCTCCGCTATGCTGCTCCGTGTTTGGATGCGATTAAGACGGCCAGTCTTATCGGCAAAAGCTTCCTGATTGGACGAGATCGTAACTGTAGCAAGCACATGAACTCTCCAGTTGCGGGAGCGAATCACTCAGTTTTCGATTGCTGTTGGCGCACCTCCAATCGCCACCATAATAAATCGATTTTCCAATGATTGCATTGAACATTGTATGTAGAGTACGGAAACCGCAGATGTGAAGGTCGATTTCTTTGATTGCTCGCTTTCTATATACTATCCTCTTGTGTAGCATGTTGTACTCTTCTATCCTCTTTTTGAGCAAACCGCACAGATGCCCTCACAAAAGCGTCCAGCTCAGGTTAAGTGTTGACAGTTTAGAAGCAGGATTCAGACACGGCCACTCACATGGCCGAGCTCGACGTTCCAGATCGGTACATGGTTGTTCAAGTCAAGTGGGGCCAGACCGACATCTACATCCACAACGTCTACGCACCTGCACAAGCCGCGGACCGCGCAGCCTTCTTTGAATCGCTCCCCCGTTCATTTGAT
>JAADXK010000503.1:0-21504 GCA_023337805.1 Globisporangium barbulae
CTTGGAGCCCTCGCCAGGAAGGCCGTCCTGGGCGCTGCACGTTTGTACCAACAACGCATGTCCTCGCAGCGTCTGGGACTGCAACGTGAATGCAGCCATTAATATTCTTCGTCTCTTCGTCAGGAAGGCGCAAGGACATCCACCACCGATGGCATTTACGCGGGGAAGCTCGAGCGATCAGCAAACGTAGCGCGGTCAGTAGCGTATTCAGATTATTCTTACTGTCTATAGTCGGCAGCAAAGCAGAGCGATGCCTTTCATTTCTCCGTGTGTACTCAGTTTTTAACGACAGTTCAAAATGGACGAAGTGCAATGCCCTCCGCATAAACCAAGAAACAGTTGAGCCCGCTGCGCTTTACTCTCGTGTCGAAGTTGTGGTGGCAAAGCACAATCAGTCATCTCTTTTGGACGTTTGTTTGGGTCTCTGGTCCGGATACTCGCTTAAGTACGTTGTGCGCTTAGCGCACCAGCCAGCGAATATGCAAAACAGTCAGTGCGCGTGACGCTCCGAGCGGCCATGACGCTGACGACGATCGCGATGTGAAGTGTGCTCTTCCTATGAACGCATGGTCGTGTTTGTGAGCGCCATTACGTGCTGTTACTGCTGCTGCTGTGTGGCGTGATGTGCTTCGTGGCTCCAATGTACAGTCCGCTCGGTTCGCAATGATCACGGCCGCCAGCAGCAAGCACCACGTCTTCCCGCTCTCCATCGAGACGAACGATCCCTGGAGCGCCCTCAATAGCCACAGCAGTAGTACGAATGTTACTGGCAATGACAGTCCGACGGTCGCGATCTCCGCCGCCCAAGAGCCAACTGCATGGCGCACTGGCGCAGCGAACAGCAGCGAGGTGAGTGCGCATGACGCGTTACCAGCGCGAGGTATGGACAGAATGATGCTCTTGCGGCAGATGAACGTGACGAGCAGCGCCGGGTACCAGACGACGCAGACACCCGTCGCCCACGAGCCCCAACACGTCCAAGTCACCAGCCGCCAATCGTTCAGCAAGCACACGAATGTGATACAAATAATAGCAAACACCACCCTGGCCGAACCTTCAACGCTTCAAATATCAACTTCTGAGAAAATCGGACACATTGTGATGCCCTGAGCCGGCGTCATGAAATTGCGAGAAAGAAGCTCGAACAAGTGCATCCAGTTTCCAGCTTTTGTCGGGTACGAACTCTCATTTCGCTCCGATACTAGATGAGAGGCTACGTCGACTCACAGACAATTTGTGGCGAAGACACTTTCACCTGCAATCAAACGTAGCCGCATCTCCTGAATCCTACGAAGCTTGTGGCGTTCTGGCTCAGTAGCCAGCTCTTTGCGATCTTTCCTGTGTTGGGTTATTAGGATCAGACCTCGAGAAGTTGGTTTAAGGACAACCTAGAGAACTCGTGCGTACGTGGGGCTGCACAGTAGGTGAGAAACAGGTAAAATTGTATCCATTTCAAGCGCACCACCGGTGCGGAATGACTGTACGACAGTCTCCCTATTGAACTGCCCGAGGCGCCCGCTGTTGCGACACTCCCATATTTTTGGCTAACTAGAGTAGGTTCTCGAAGGAATTGGCAAGTCGATCGGTGTCCAACCTACCTGCTTGTCTGCCAGCAAAGAAGATGTTTGACAATCCGATACTTGGCAATACGAGGTGTGTGCATCTACTTGTGCGGCAGGTCACTCAGACGAATAGATATCCAACGCTGTGTGGTAAGAGATAGAGAGATACCCAGAAGACGGCAGACGGACACTCGAGGTCGAGGTATGCAGTTCCAAGTTGTCGCCCTGGCACCTACTTGGGCACCACGTGCGTCCCCCAGCTCTCAAGGATACACGAAGGCAAATCTCGTGATGTTCTTTGGCTGCTATGAGATATTCGTTTACAGAGGGGCAAGCAAGCCTCACCTAAGATCTGTCCTGAAGACTGCCTTCAGTTGCGTGTGGTGCCTGTTGATTTGCTGACTGCCCGCCAAGAAAAACAAGAGCGAGGGGTGATCAGCATTCCTGTGCGAGCCTCTCCGTCCTTACGACTCTAACGCAAAAGCTGCCGCTCAGGCGCCAAAGAAGATCCTCACGCACCTGAGCCTCACGCGCGTTCCCATTCCGTCACCGCGACAAACGGCGCCGCCTTCCATTAGGTACTCAACAGCCCAAGATCCGCAATATAGAGGATTCAGTGAGAAGCTCCCAAGATCTACCGGCACGATTACTGATGGACAGCGAATCCTCTCGGGGGGTCGAATGTAAAGGCGACGATGCAAGTGACTCGCTTCAACTTCGGGTCACTCAGACTCACTGGTCGCAATGCCGTGAGGAGCTCCGTTCGATACTGAAGACTTGTGCATGGATATTTTCTCGTAAACGCGTTCAACCGGCTGCTGGGATTACACAATAGCGCTCAGCACGCTCCTCAGCGCCTAGAAGACGGAAAGCGCGACTGCTGAAGTCTACACTCACCAACACATCACTAAGCGAGCACTTGGCATCCCACCACCATCAACAACATCAAGCACAGACCAGCAAGAATGGCCAACTTCATGAAGAAGGCGTTCACGAACGCCAACTGGTCCAAGGTTGCCGACGACTACGAACGCACGGCCGAGAACTTCATGGACCACTGGGCCAGCAACGCCCTGCAGATTACCCACACGCGGATCGAAAAGGCAGTCAGCGAGACGAGTGCCACGCCAGCGGCTCACTTGTTTTCGGCAAAGCGAGTTCTCTTGGCGGATATGATGCCATGGACTCCACGACGACGCGCTCCGCTCCGAGCCCCTCTTTCTCTGTCTCTCTCTATCGGTACGACAAGTTTGCTCACACGCTCTGGGCTGTGAGCTCTAAACGCTTGACTCATTTACGTGCCGCTGTGCTTCTGTATGACGTCTTCACACGCGCCATCTGCATCGGTTTCAGCACTTCGGCTGCTGCCGTTTCTCTGATATTAACAGGACGGCCACTCAGTCGCTCGTGAGAGAATCAACAGCAGCAGCAGGAGTAGTCTCGGGATGTGGCTCTCGACGCCAGCGACGGCCGTGGAGCCGCGGCGCTCGCCTCGCGGCGGCTCCGCCCCGCTGGAGCAGCTCGAGTCCATGGTCATGGCCGCGCACCAGCACCTGTCCGACGGTTCCAGTCACAGTGGTGACAGGCGATCGCCGCCCGCCTCACAGCGCACGCCGCGGACAGCATCGCCCATGACGCTCGCCTTCGATGACGAGCTGCCCATTTTGTCGCTAGACGCGCATATGGAGAGCTTCCCGCTCGTGCCGCTGCCGCTCATCCCGCGCCTGAGCCTCGCAGACTTGCGCAAGTGCGAGCGCGGCCTACTGCAGCTGCTCAAGAGCCTCAACCTCGGCAGTGGCTCCGATGAGGAGGACGCGCAGCTGGGCAAGTACGCTGCACGGCAGCTCTCACTTGTGCAGTGCCACGTCGAGAAGACGCGCGCCCGTGAGCGTGTGCTGCAGCTGCTCAGTGGAGACGCGCCCGTGCTGACCCCAATGGCTGTCAATACCAGCACGACCCAAGGGCGGCTCGGGTCGGCCAAGGCGCTCCCAATCTTCCTCACCCCCGCGGCGAACCCAGCCACGAGCTCTCTGTATGCAGAGAAGTGCCACAAGACTGAGCATCACAGCAGCAGTGGGAGGCCAGCACTAGCGTCGTCTGCATCTGGGAACTCGGTCGGAGCCGCTGTCAAGTCGCCACTGGCCAAGGCCGCCGCGAGGAAGAGGCGCGACGCTATCGAGGCTGCGCGAGCGATGATCAAAGCCAACCTGGCCGCCAATAACAATAACAACAACGATAGCAGTTCATCGGCGTTCGTGATCACGGCGGGCGACCACTCGAGCAGCAATAGCAATGCGAAGCGGAGACGCCGACAGCAGAAGAAGAAGCCAACGGCTGAGGAAGTGGAGAAGGCGCGTGCGCTGCAAGTCGAGAGAGCGCGCGAGCGCCGGCGGCAGGAAGCCTACCAGCGCCTGATTGCGCGCCAGGAGCTGCAGGCCGAGAAGAAGAAGCAGCAGCAGGTGTGTAAATCTGAGAAGGACTCAGAGCCACCGCTGAAGAGCGGCGAAGGTGCCACAAAGCTGAATGGCTCGGAGCCTGGAAATGCAGCACAGGCTGAGAGCAGTGGTGGCAGCCTGACGACAGGCAGCAGCGATGTGAACCAAGCCATCATTAACAACATTAGTAAGCGTGTCGAGAGTGACAGCGAGAGCGATGACGGGAGCGAGGTGAGCAACTGCTCCGACAGCGACGAGGCGAATGAAAGAGCGATCATGGCGCTCCAGGTGCAAGTACGCGTGGCAGAAGTAGAAGAAGAGGAGGAGACTGGTGAAGGCGACGTCCAGGCGACTGGTGATGGGATTGGTGACGATGCGGACGTCTCTGGAAGTGACGACGATGCTGAGGATGTTGGACACGATGCGGCAGCGCACGATGGTATTCTGGATCACCACGGTGCTCCAGAGAGTGATCAAGATCGCTCTCGCCCTGAGATAGAATCTGGGGACGCTGAAGTAAGCGTATCGGCAGAAGATCACTTGAACTCGCCTGCTGATCAAGACGCAACTGATGAGCGTGAGGAGAGCAAAGATGACGACGAGCGAGAGACTGAGCAGCAGATCGCACTCGACCTGCAGGCGTTCATTTCGCATCGGAAGTCTGCGAGGATGGAGCAATTGCAGCAGCAGAAGCAGCGGCGGTTGGAAGAGTTGCAGCAACTGCAGCAGCAGCAAGATGATGATGAGGTGGACAACCAGACAGCCATGGCACACAGTGAGAGTCTTGATGAAGTTCCTCAACAGAACGAGGCAGATCCTGATCGTTCTGAGCCAGACACGGAGGTTGAGGGCACCGAACAGCTCGCTGAACCACCACGTGTGACGGGTATGGCTGTGTTGCGGCAACAGCAGGTCTTAAATGACGACACAACCCATCCAACAAAGCAAACGAGACCAAGAAGCGGCAGCCATGTTAGAAAGCCCACAACACAGACAGCATCCTCTGTCCACGTAGCAACCCCAACACAGAAACTAGCTGCAAGCTCCAGTCGATTTGCCATCTCGCGCGCGCTCGTGAAGCCCTGCAAGGACTACCGTGGGTACTTTTCCAACTTCCACTGCATCCTCACAAGCGTCTTCGAGCAGCGGCACGCGTTCAACAATAGCAATAGCAATAGCAACAACAGCAGCAGTTTGTCTTCGTCCTCTCGAGACTCGCTGGTGGCGGCGCACGCGCCCGTGCACGAGCAGTCGCTGCGCATCCAGCTCAAGCTCTACGAGGGCTGGCAGAGCATCATGCAGGACTACGCGACGGTCTTTGGCGGCAACATCGCCACGCCGCGGTCCATGCTGCCAGCCTCAGGGACAGGGCTGTCACCGTCCACGGCGCACTACCGCATCAACTCAACGACACGACGCGAGGTGTGCGACATCGTGGTGACGGCACTGGAGAAACTCGGCGACTGGGACGAGCACCCGTCGGGCCTGGGGCTCAAGACAACGTGGAACCTGCTCTGGACGTGGAGCAAGCCGCGCGTGGAGCGCAAGGCTTTGCTCGCGTGGCAAAAGGTGAACCACTTCCAGCACGCCAAGGCGCTCACGCGCAAGGACTGCCTCAAGAAGAACATGGGCAAGTACCTGGCCATGGGCGGCCGCATGAAGCAGGCCTACGACGTCGTGCCGCTCACGTTCATCCTGCCGCACGAGTACATCGCGTTCGTGCAGGCCTTCCAGGACAAAGGCGCTAGGCTCAAGGCCTCCAGTGACACCACCACCACGGCTTCCAAGAAGAACATCTGGATCATGAAGCCCGTGGCGCTCTCGCGCGGCCGCGGCATCTCGCTCATCGACGACCTGAGCCAGGTCGTGTACGGCGAGCAGGTCGTGATCCAGGAGTACATCGCGAACCCGCTGCTGCTTGACGGTTACAAGTTCGACTTGCGCCTCTACGTGCTCGTGACGTCCTTCAATCCGCTCGAGGCATTCTTCTACGACGAAGGCTTCGTGCGCATCTGCACGCGTCAGTATGAGGACGCGGACCTGACCAACTTATTCGTGCACCTCACCAACAGCAGCATTCAGAAGGAGAACCAGGACGCCATCCAGGCCAGGTATATGTCCATCCATAGTCGTCCTTAGCCCACGTGTCGTACTAATCTCTGTCTACACATATCACCTAGTGACAATCCCATCAATGCAGCCGCGGACGAGGAGGCCGGCGGCACGAAGATGACGCTCGCGTATCTCTGGAAGCGGCTCGAGGCCATGGGTGCCGACGTCGAGCACGTCAAAACCGAGATCATCGAAGTGATCCTCAAGTCGCTCCTGTGTGGCGAGGACCACATCCCGTTCCAGGTCAACAGCTTCGACCTCTTCGGCTACGATATCCTGCTCGACGACACCTTCCGGCCGTGGCTCATCGAGATCAACTCGTCACCGTCCATGGCGCGCGAGAACGACCTGGACTACCAGGTATAGTGCCTCCGTCTCAGTTGCCTAGGTTCGCTTTCCACCTAGTCCATGATGCCTAACAGTGCTGACTGTGGCGTGCCCAGGTGAAAGACGCGCTGATCCTGGACACGATCCGCCTCGTGGATCCGCTGCGCTTCGACCGCGCCAAGTTCGTGGATGTCGTCGCGCGGCGGCTGCAGGACCTCGACAACGAGAAGAAGCGGCCGCATGCGCACATCCGCCACCCGAAGGAGGCCGAGGAGCTCGCGGCCCGGCAGTTGAACGAAGATCTGACTGAAATCCTCCAGGACAAAGTGCCGCGCGCCTTTGGCGAGCTGCCCGAGCACCTCGGTGGCTACCGACGCATCTGTCCGCACACGACGAGCTACAACCAGGTAGACAAAGCATTTTATACGGTTTTCTGCATTGAAAACCAATTTTGAGCTTTTGCACCAATTTCCACATTTTCGAAACTGACGAAGATGTCTGTGTGGAAATTGTTGTGATTCAGCTCGTGAAACTCAAGAAGAGCTGTGTGCGTGTGGAGCGGAGGGTGTAATGAGCTGCTTGCCTCGCAAGTTCTGTAGCTATCAGCTCGAGTTTGATGAGGGTTGCAAAGCTTTGTGAGCGCGTCCAAATGAAACTTTCGGCGTGGCGCAGTGCAACATTGTCATCTCAATACGCTAGACTAATGTGTGGTTGGCATGTTTTATTAGTAGTACATCGTGGCTCGCCTCTCTACTTGCAGAACTGCACCTTGAAGGGCTCGCCGGACGTGTCGATCGTCGTCTTGATAGTCGAGTACGTCATGAGGCACGCGCCGAGGCAGACGGTCGTGGCGATGCAGAACACGATGATGGACTGGCGACCCGTGCGTCGCACGAAGCCCAAGATGTACACCTGCGCGACGGTCGTGACGATGAACGCGAGCACGCAGAGCACGACGCTCCAGTCCCAGGCGATCTGGTTGAAGAGCGCAAACTTGGCCGTGGCCGCGGCCGACGAGTAGAGAACCAGCAGCGCGCTCGTGGACGACGCCACCTCGGGCACGACGCCCAGCTCGAGCATGAGCGGGCCGGCGATGATCGCGCCACCGACGCCAAAGAGACCGGCGACGACACCGGCGACCATGCAGCCCAGTGGGAAGAAGACCGAGGTCTTGCCGGTCCAGTGGATGTCCCCGGCGGTGAACTGGAAGCCGAGCGCGAGCTTGTAGGCGCGGCGCTTGGTAATGTACACGACGAAGAGCGCCGTAAAGCAGAGCACCCAGGGCACCTCGGCCCAGAGTACGACCCAGTACGTGATACTGCCGCATGTGGCCTCGGCGCCGCCGATGCTCGCGGCGATGATGCCCATGTAGCACACGAAGATCGTCGCGTGCTTCTTCCAGTTGAACCGGCGCTCGGCCTCCACGAGGTCGCGCAGCTCCTGTTCGCGGTTCTTCACGAGTGGCTGCTTGTCAACCGTCGTATCAGCCGGCTCTGAGTCCGTCGTCTCCACGTCCAGCTGCACCTCGGGCGTCTTGGTCTCCTGGAACTGCGACGCGTTCGTCGGCGATGAGACGGCATTGCCGTCATTCTGGACTGAACCGGCTGTGGCTTCCGGCTCAGCGTCAGCCGCGGCCTTGGCGGCCTTCTCCTTGTTGTGGAGCTTGATGGCCTTCTGCATCGTGCGCACGCCCGTGGCCGCGAGCAGCATCACGAAGAGGATCGAGATGATGTACGATGGCAGCAGCTTGGAGAAGAACGCTCCGATGACGGCACCGCCCATCATGGACGGGATCATGGCCAAGCAGATGTCCGGGTCCACGAGCGGCCGGTCCACGAACGGATGGCGCTTGCGCAGGTTGAACATCGCATTCGCGATCGCGCCGCCCATGATGATAAAGTTACTCGACGGCGTCGCGAACTTGATATCAAAGCCCATGACGAGCACGAGCAGCGGCACGACGATCGTTCCGCCGCCCACGCCGCCGGCGGACGCGGCCGCGAGTCCGCAGGCCATGAGCACGATCGCCACGATGTCCCAGGCGCCGATCTGCGACAGCGGCTTGAGGTCATCCTTGGTCTGCGGCTCCTTGGACGCGAGCGTCGTGTGGCAGAGTAGCGCGAGCGTGAGCGCCGCGAACAGCACGAACGTGCGCGTGGTGCTGATCGTAGAGCGGCACATGGCTGCTGCTGTGGTGGTACGTGCAGTCGCTGCCGGTGGTCGAATGTGCTGCGCGTGCGGCCGATTGGCGAGTGATGCCGTCGAAGGTGAAGGTGGTGCGCGTGTGGTCGGTCGTTTGCGCCATGACATATTTTCGCATGTTCGCTTTTTTGCTGTCGACGCGCATTGGTCACGCCTGCATGATTTTAGCCAATTAGATGACGTCTTGACGCTGTGTCACTTCTTGTGGGATGGATCGGTGGTCTGACGGTCAGCCACTGCAGATCAAAGAGCTCTTGGAGAAGAGCTGGTGGCGTCGTCTCAGGCTGGCCGCAAAGGGAGGGAGCTTCTCACAGTCCAGCCCAGCACTGAATGGTCTTGAAGAGCGGCACTAGTGAGACTCTTGATGGGCTTCTGAAATTTGGATGGCGGCCGTTCGATATGAGATCTTGGTAACGTGATTCCCGTTCAACTTGCTTTGGGCGAGTGGATGCGAATATACGATGCAGGTCGAGTTGCCCGAATCTGCTGAAGGGTCCACCTCGCGCTTCGATCGCTGGGGAATGTCAGCACGCGCACCCGCGACACTGCTCTCGTACAAGTGTGGAATTCGACTCACAGACATGCCTCTTTGGAGCGAACACGACTGACGAGGACGACAGCGCAAGGAGAGACACATAGGCTGGAGGTTTGCTCCCCCTTAATTAGTCTGAGACTTTCTTGATCTTCCTAACTCGTAGCAGCTTGTGAGTGGTGGTGCCAGTGGCAAGGTAAGAGAGCAGTCGAAGACTGTACCTAACAGTATTGGTGCATGATCCGGCGTTCTCGACATGTTGGATCCTTTGTGACTTCTTGGAACTGGAGCCATGCCATTGATTTGCGTGTACAGTAACTTCTTACAGGGACTCGCTCTTTGATGTACCGTTGCATCTAGTGAAAGAACTAGACAGGAGGTACAGTTGGTCCTTTGTACAAGACTAGATAGTGTGCTCAGTTTTATGTTATTGTCCCTCCGATTTTCTGTACTCCTTTTTGGACCATCACTGCCTATTATTAGACATTTGCACGTTAAATCAACCCCAATCCACAATTCGGCGGTTTAGAAAACTAGAGAAAGAGATGAATGCATTTGTTTGCGTCTTGTCGCCTGAATGCGTCCCCCTCCCGCCACTACCAGACAGTTGGCAACCAACAGCCATCCATCCAAACCCAGACAACCAACAAACCAGAGCCTCGCCCATCCCCGAGCCAACAACAACAGCCAGCACGACGGCAAGCAGCTCGATTTCACACTTGGCAGCAGCAGCGTGCAACAGCACGAATAAACTGCGCTCATCCAGCATAGAGACCGGCACTCTCGCGTTTAGCTCGAGCGCTGGTCGCTATCCATCAACTGGCCTGCCCTGACGCGCAGTCGAGACCAGATGGTGTGCTCCTGTCCATCAGCCGCGGTCAGCACTTGCGGCCAGGTCGTGCATATGAATGAAGCTCACATTTTTTACATGCTCTGAGTTGTTTATTTTTCATTTTGAAAACTATTATGGAGCTCGCAGCACTTAACTCAGCACCAGCGATCACTGCGACCCCAACAGTCCCACTTCCAGCCCAGTTGGCGTACTGCCTCACCATCGAAAGTGGCCAATTACATGCCGTGATAGAGCTGCACCGGTCGACTTTTTGTTCCCAATCACAGACGGCGTCCGACTGCTTCGAGCACGAGCTGAGGGGATTTGTTTAAGTGCAGTGTGCATATGCAATGGTCTACAGGGACCGAGATTTTCGTCAAAATGAGCAACAACGCGCCTCAGAAAGACTACGCCATCCTGCAGTAGTGGCTTGGCGACTTACCCAGGAAGCTCGAGAGAAAGTGGCGAATGGTTCGTTTGGGAAGAAACGAGCGCGCGGAATTTGTCTTGTTGCTTTTTGTGTATGCGCAAAAGTTGCAAGAAATCTGCCTGGCATCGCTACGGTGCGCAACAGAAGTGAGGATCCAAGAGCAGATCCCGCGTGTTGCTGCGTTCGTCGAGAGTCAAGGCATCCAAAGCGGCCCAGCGTCACAGTTGTACCTCGCTACCAACCAAGCTCGTCTTCCTGAAGGGGTTTCCATCCAAGTTCCAAACAGTGCGACCTTCAGACAGCCCCAAGACACCAACGCATTAGATGCTGAGATGCGGCAACGCCAAGTCGCTGACCACGAGGTGTCTTCCCGTGAGTACCAACTAGTACGAGTGAAGGTCCAAGGCGTGTCAGGCGCGCTTGAAGTCAACGTTGCGGATTTTCGCAACGTGTTTGGTCTCCCTGGTTACAGCTTGCGGTCGCCGTTTTGACCACCAGTCCACATCAACACTCCTGATCCTCTCGACGACATCGAGGAGACAGACCACATCGACCACGACGAAAAGAACTAGATAACAAAGCATGCATATTGAACACTTTCATTTGAATCTTTTAGCTAATCAACGGTAATGGAGAGGTCGCTGTCTGTATAGCCGCAGTGTTTGTAAAGGTTCTCAGCAATACACTCGTTTCTTCTAGTGCAGTTGTGCATCACCACTCTAGAAACAGCAACTGGGTTTTCTCTAAACGCCATATTCGCGTGGCGCTGAATCCATCGTTTCGGCAGCGAGAGCCCAACTTCAATTGGGTTGAGATCTGGGGAGTATGGGGAGGAAGAACAGCAGCACCTCTGCCGCATGAACAAGAGCTTGGAACTCTTCAAACATGTGAATCTTGGCATTATCCGTGACCGCTATCGACAGCGGTAGTGGCCATGGATTCAGAAACGGGAGGACCACCTTCTTGAAAACCTCATGAAATTTTGCTCGGGTAAACGTGTTCTCAACATTTCGTCAAACAAAACCCGTCACGTCCATTGCGGCGAGGATGAACACCCGCTTGCCACGGACAAACGGAAGAGTGACGTTCGCCAGCGTGTTTCAAAGTGACCAGCCGTATCGCTTCACCACCGACCTAAGCAAAGGCAAACAAGACACACACATTGCATTAATATAAAACTACTATGGCAACATCGACATAATGATCAAACTCATCTTCCATCCTTTGAAGCTTCATCAACAAAGACCAACTGATCAGTATCACTATAAAAAAACAACAAACGCCCAACATATTCGCTTCTTTTCTTTGGGATGCTTTCTTTCGCTCACTTGATCAGCACTTTGTGTAAGAGACCAAGATCGAAGCGAAGCGCGGCAGATTATCGAGTCGGAGACGCGCAGCGGACGGCCCTTGAACTTGCTCTTGGTCACTTCTCACAGCTCTTCAAAGTAAAGACACGGATGCATTTTTACCCATTTACTAACATACTTACATACATTCTGAGGGCAATTGGCCATTCTACACACTCTAGGTCTATCCATTACATTCCTTGTCATCTTAAAGCTTCCGCACCAACGACTTAAACTTCGTCTTGATACACCAAGAATACTTGCTACAAGACCAATCTCAATCTTGTAAACGTACATTAGAACGATCTCTCTCCATCTTATATCGACAGAGAAGGTCATGTTGTAGACAGATCCGACTGAAGCCCTCTCAGCTGTCAAAAGCCCGAATGCCGCAATGACTGGCCATTTGGGCTTTTAAAGTCAAAGTTGCCTTTTTTGACTGGCGGGGGGCATTGGGCAGGCTTGGCGGAGTGAGACACCACCTCAAACAAAATGATTAGATTGGGCAGAATATACACCTTTTTAGCTAAAACAAGACTTAATTTGCTTCTTGTGAGCTGTAAAAATGTTTGCATTGACCTAACCGCTTTAAAAGCCGCTTTTTCAGCCCGATTTGTAAAAAACGAAAGGCACAATACAAGAAGACAAGAGAGAAGTCGTTCAGTACTTTGCTCGTGCGCAGGTTTCACCCGATGTAGTGGGAAGTCTCGATCGAAACGAGTCTCTGTGGAGTAAGGAAGAAGTCGTGACGACTACTCAAACGGAAGACGAAATGCGAGTGAAGCAGGAGCATGGGTCCCTGATGTCGTTGACATTGAATAAAGGCGCACTCTCACTGGTGACAGCCTGGCCTGGTGGCAACCTGACCCTAGACTATTTAAGCAAGCTTGGCGGCACCCTCAGGAGAATTGTGAGCCCACAATCTGAGTTGACTGAGATCTCGTGCTGCAGGGCAACTTAAGTTTGGATGGCTACGCTTGCACGTTGTAGGAAGGGGTTAAGCTGCCAGATTTTAGCCAATCAAGTCACGTCCTCTAAACTCTGTTTAACGGCAGAAATGATGCACGAGTATTCGCGCCGCATTCCTGCTGTGCTAAGACCGGTCATTTTGTGGCAGGGTTTTTGAAATTTGCCCTATTGCTTTGCTTGTGCCGACAGAGCAGCTTGCGAAAAGATATCCCATTGCATTGTACAATACGCAGGCTGGAGCAACAGAAAAAATGACGAAAAGCCATTTTTGATCATTTTCGACCATTTTTGAGTGTGCCAACATTTTTGTTGTGTGTCGTGGTCCATCTCCGTCTGATTAAACGACGTTACCCACCCTTTTAACCAACGTTTGTTTTATTGATTCACTCGACGGCGTTTATTTCATTGACTGTTGGTTTGCTCTGATTCGTTGGCACGCAGGCAAAGCTCGCGAGCATGTTGAACCCGCATTGATTCTCGTGGACACGCGGTCATACAAATGTCCAGCACTCACTGAACTCGCTGAGCAGCAGCTGGCGGCGGCGAGAGCCATGATGCCTTTTTTCGCACGCGACGCTCGCTCACTCCAAGCGACGGAATGACCGTCCGTCGGTCTTGACCTCTTGAGGTCTTGGAGGTCGGTCATTCATCATACCGAGCAAAGCATTGCGCAATGAGGCCATCGTGTGGCGTGGCTTGATGTCATTCATTCGCGTGAACCGATCAGAACTCGCATGCGTTCTGCATCATCCTGAATGCTTGATGTGTGGTTATGCTCTGTAAAATCTGTGACGTGTGTGAATTGGACGCCACGTGAATCGGACGCCAATCCAATCGTGAGACGAAGTGGAAACAAAACATACAAATGTAAAGTTAAACGATGGACACGCTTTATTCTCAAAGACCTACCCTTCCCTGAACCCTCTTAGAATGATTGTACAGACTGTATGTACAAGAGCGCATAAAACCTCACAAGCGAGGTTTTGACTTGCATTCTTTTTTGACTTATAGTTTGTATTGACGCCATCATCTTCGCTCGCATGTTCGCCCAGTCAGTCGCCATTTGGCTCAAAGGAACGAAGGAGACAGACAGACGACGCGGGTTTGGTGACGTTATTTATAGACACAACGAGGCGCCGCAAGAGGAAGAGGCGTCCGTGTGTGAAGAAGCTCGAGGCTCGCAGTTAATACCAGCAGCAGCAGCTTCAGAGAAAGCGGGTCCGAGGGAGGTGGTCTCGACGGACGAACACATGCTGACGCTGCGCTTCGAGATGGACGACGTGCCAGCGCTACAGTCGCTCAAGCGCGGCCGCAGGATGAGCGTCGAGCCGTGCGTGTCGCCCGAGTGCTGTGCAAAGAGAGCGACGACGACGACGGCGGCGATAGTGACAGAAACAGGCGCGGCGTTTGAGAGCTGCTGTGCGCGCGGCGCGCTCTTTCCGGCGTTGAACCCAGCAGAAGACGATGATGGTGATGAAGAGGAAGAGGCACGGCGTGGTGACGGCGAAAAAATGATGAGTGAAGCGCAAGAGTTCCCGTTCGGCGCAGGTGGCGACTTTGGCGACGATGAAGACTTTGATCTCGGCCCCCCGCCGTTGACCGGACCCGTGCTCGTGCGGCAGAAGGCGATGGACTTCACTGTCGCGAGAGAGGCGAAGACAGCGTCTTTAGCCCAGAAACTGGACCCGCGCGCGACATCGACATCCAGCGCGGCGCTGCGATCAAGTAGCCTGATATCGAGCCAGCAGCAATCTGCGATGTGCCGTCGCAGTTGGTTCGCGGGGGCATAGTCCCGTCAGCTTCGATCGTGGTGCGCGCGAGTGAAGATGTGGTGTGTGCTGGATCAGAGACGAGAGTGGAGAGAGAGTGGTGAAATTATTATTATTATAGCGCGCGCTGTAACGAGACGAGCGAGAGAAATCCGGGACACCCGCCATGTCGGAGGATACCAAGAAACGAGCAGATGTACGAGCAGAGCTGTGAGTGACGGGTCTTAGTGATACCGCAATGGGAGAAAGAGAGAGCTACAGTGTCGTGCTCCGAGTCCAGATTCAAGTGGAGGTCGGACGCATCGTTACTGAGGGCGCCCAGATTCAGTCCACGCATGGGTCTGCTGGTTGAGAGTGAAGCAACGAAATGAAGATCTCGCCCAAGCGCTGCCGTATCGGTTCCCGTCCGTGGATTGTTCATGCAGGCAGACACAGGAGGAGAGTAAGCGCAGCATGCTATTCGGTTGCTTCTGATCGTTCCAGCTCGCTGTGCCTATCGGAATAACTCCGAGCGATTCGCCGCCCTCCGGATCTCTTCGGCTGCGTGTCTTATTGGCTACGATGGAGTAGCTGGTTGGTGTGATGATAATGTTGTTATAGAATGTGTGAGTGCGTGCGTGAGTGAACGACTTGCCAGTCTTTCTCCCCATTCGCCCGCCATTCCATTGCGGCTCTCAATCTTTCTCCTAATCAATCTTCACATCCACGTTATTACCCATTTGTCCTCGCATGGAGTGTGTTGGTCGGATATTCTGGAGATCCATTTTGTATGAGATCGGAACGGTGAAACGACCATGGCGTAACGGCCAACACACCAAGCAGAATGCTTGTAAAGCCAAAGCTACGCAACATGGCACCACTTAGCTGCAGGGAGAGAGGCGCTTGCGAATATGAGCCTGCAAGCCCAGCCATGAACGAAATGAACGAATGGGCCGTGGCCACCAGCCACCTCTTCCGTTTCCGAAGAATCAAGAACAAACGTAGGCGAATCTTGGTTCGAAACGCAATTTAGAAACGCACATTTCTATTTCGTGTCTAATTGAGAATCTGTGTGGCCCTGCCGCAACGGGCGGCCAGGCGACCGACCCACGCACCCGACGATCGAAGACTGAGGAGCTCACTCACTCTCCAGGTCTCCACGTCCCGCGCGGCGCGTACGCACGAACGAAAGCAAGCGATGGCTGCCCCCTCTCCGTCTGCGCTCTCGTCCGCCACCGTGTCGCTTCCCGGCGTGGCCACGTGCAGCAGTCTGCGCGTTGGCGGCTCGTCGGCTGGCCCAAAAGCCACGGCCACGTCCGCGGCGGCGGCAGCGTCGCTGACCTCGTCGCCGGCGTTCCGCGCGTTCTTCTCGGGCGCAATCGCGGGCGTTGTGGCGGACTCAATGTTGCACCCGCTGGACGTGGTGAATCTGCGCATGAAGATCCAGAACACGCCTACGCCCAAGTACGCGAGTGTCTTCCGCTCCGTCCAGACCATTCTGCGCGAAGAGGGCATTCGCGGGTACTTTGGCGGCCTCGGCACGACCATGATGTGCTCACCTGTGTGTGCCGCGACGTACTTTGGTACGTACGAGACGCTCAAGGCGACCGCGCTGCCGCACGTGGCCGAGCGCAACCACAGCATGGTCTTCTTTTTATCGGGCGCGGCCAGCGAGGTGCTCGTGTCGGCCATCACGGTGCCGGCGGAAGTGATCAAGTCGCGCCTGCAGCTCGGCCGTAACCCGAATGCGGCTAGCGGCGGCGCGATCAAGTACACGACCAACTACCGCGGTACGGCGCACGCGGCGCTTTCGATTGTGCGCTCCGAGGGCGTGCGCGGGCTCTACTCGGGCTACTCGGCGTGTCTGAGCGTCGACACGTTTTACTCGGCGTTCTCCTTCCTCTTTTACGAGACGCTCAAGGGCAAGTACAAGCAGTACGTGGCGGTCCGCGAGCAGCACGAGCGCCCACTGACGACGATGGAGTCGCTGACCATGGGCTCGCTCGCGGGTGGCGGCGCCGCGTTCATCACGAACCCGCTGGACGTCGTGACCGTGCGGCTCATGACCCAGGGCAAGAACAAGATCTACCACGGCCTGAGCCACTGCTTCCGGTCGATCGTGGCGCGTGAGGGCGTCATGGGACTCTGGAAGGGCGCGTCTTGCCGCACGTTCGCCGTCATGCCTCAGGCGGGCATCTGCTTCGGCGTATACGAGACCATCAAGCACATGCTCTTTGACGGCGAGCTGGACGATTTTGACGTGGACGACGCGCTGTAGATGAGGTGGATGGCCACAAAGTGAATGCGTATGAGAGATGGATGGTGGGAGGACGTATATAATAAGCGAGTAAAACTAATAGAGTCTGTCAGCGAGCAGCAGTGACTGCTGGTCGTGGTACGTACGAATGGGGTTTACTTTATTAAATGGATGGATGAAGAACTCATGTCCAGGAGTGCTGGGTAAATCTGTCGACTTGACCAAGCGGACCGCTCTGATTGTTATGTTTACCTATCTCTCCTACGCCGTACGCTTGAAGTGGTTCTCGTCGATCGTCGAGTACACGTGTCCTTCGCTCGTGAGGTAGTTGAGCGCGCCGCGCAGCTGATCCTCGCTCATCTGGCCGCGCAGGTCCGTGAAGATCTGGTCGATTTTCAGGCCGCGGTCGCTTGTGCACGTTCCCAACACGTCCAGGATCGCCTTCTGCTCGGGGGAGAAGTTTGAGTCCATCATGCCGTAGTCCATGCCACCGCCACCGCCCATGCCGCTCTGGCCCAGGTACGCGCCGCCGCCTTGGTTCCACGCCTGCTGACCGATCGGCACGTCGAAGCCAGTGTTGCCACCCTTCACTGGCGTGTTGAAGCTGTTGCCGGCGGCGGCGCCACCGCCACCCTGCAGAGGGCCCTTGGTGTTGTAGCAGTGTACGTAGATCGCATCCAGCAAGTGGTGCGTGATCTCGTTAAAGTCCTCAATAGGTGTCACCGTGAACGCCGAGAGCGTCACTTTGTCCTGGAAAGTGCGCAGATTCCCAACCACGCGCGCGTAGATTCCGTCACTGCCATCATACAGCAAGGTCATGCAATTAGTACACATTGCTACATATGGATGCACATACACACGGCAATGACAGCAGCGCCAACGTACCGCAGCTTGGAGACCTCGTTCTCGGCGTAGTCGGCGTCGTCGGCGTGCAGGAACATGCGGCCCTCGATGATTCCCGTGCCATCGTCCAGCTGGAAGTTCACGTTTGTCGAGTGCGGCGTGACATTCGAGAGGATGCCCACGAGCTTGACGTTCGTGACCTCCTGGTTGTCGATGCGGATCACGTCGTCGTCCGACGTGGTGCGGTTCGCCAACTGCTTGGCCGTGATCGGCAGCAAGCCCTGCGCCTCGCGGTTGCGTCCGCCGCCACCACCGCCACGCTTGTTGGGGGTGCCCTGGCTGCCGCCTTGCGAGCCTTCCATGAAGCCGCCGCCGCCAAAGTCGTCATTGCCGTACGCCTCGTAGCCTCCGTAGCTCATCGTGTGCCTGTGCGGGTGGATCTCTCGGCTGCTTGCCTTGTCGATCGATGCGCTTGTTTGTTAGTGCAAGACATGCCATCCGAAGACCAATTCCCGCGCTTTTTCATTATTGTGTCCGCCATAGTGTACAGAGTGTGTGTGTCTCACAGTACTGCACTTAATTAGGAAATAACCCATCAAAAATGGTGAAATCACCCAAAAAAGGCTCAAACCAACACGAGAAATTGTCAGCAAAAATGCAAGCCTTATACTCTTAGTGACGTCTTCGTACGCGCTGCTCCATTCGCCTAGACCACTATGCGCCTCGCTCGCTCGCTCGCTGGCCGAGCCCTATATTTAATTATCCTACACGCGAGCTTCTCTTCTAATTACCTTACTCGTCCGCGTCCTTGCTCTTGCAGCCCTTGCCGCCGGCGATCGCGAGGCAGCTCGTGGTCACGTACATCTTCATGATGTTGGTCATGACGGACCAGACCATGGCGAATGCCACGTAGGTGACCGTGAAGAGCCCCATGGTGCGGCTGGAGCCGCCCGTAGCCTTGAGGATCTGCGTCGCCTTCTTCTGCGGCGGCAGTAGCGGCAGGAAGAGCAGCGACACGAGCTTCATGACGTACATGACCACGAGCGTGGCCGAGACGTTCCGCCGCACGGCGTGCGTGTCGCTGGCCACCTCAGCGTTCGTGACGTCCCAGTGCGCGTTCACCTGCTTGGTGATGGTCTTGGCGAACGGGTCCGAGAGGTTGTTGACAGTCGTGAGCAGCGCGTAGATGGCGCCCTCGTGGCCCATCTCGGCGAGCTCCACGACCACGTAGGTCGCCACGATGAAGTTGACGCCCTGCGGGATCTGCTCCACAACAGGGATGCCGAGCCAGAAGAACTGGTTGCGCACGACGTCCCACGTGACGAAGAACATGCAGAAGGCGTCGAGCACGATGACCACGATCATCGTGATGAAGAGCATGACGCGCCAGTTCCAGAGGAGCCCGTACCGGCCCGTCATCACAAGCGTCAGCGCCATGAGCCCGTACGTGAGCACGGTCGCGAGTTTCTCGTTGCGCGGCTCAACCTTGGCCCAGTAGCGCTGTACGGGGTCCGAGGACACGAACGTGAAGTTCTCAAAGACGCCCGAGAAGAACTTGTAGGCGATCACCTGGTACACAGCGCGCGTCTGCACGACACCCCAGAGTTCGTGGATGTAGAGCTTAAAACCTGGGGATATGAACTTGTCTTCGCGGATGAAGAGCCACGTGATCGGGATGATGGGCGCGAGCAGCACGGCGAGGCAGAGCATGACTTGCGGGAAGCTCAGCGTGAAGTCGTAGCTACCGCCGTACTGCTTGCCGTTGAAGAGGAAGGCCAGGAAGAGGTTCACGACCACCTGCGCCGTCGTGCGCACCGTGTAGATGCCCGTCTGCAGTCGTCCGCGGATGTTGATCGGCTCGCGCTGCGCGTACTCGACGAGCAGCGCGTCGGCTGCCACGTCCGACATGACGTACCCGACGGCCGCGAACATCATGAGCACGACGTACTTGCCACCCTCGTCGGCCGCCGCGTAATTGAGCGTCGCGTTCTGCTCGGCTGTGAACTCCCATGACTCCTTGTCTGCGAGCGTCGGGTCCGGGTAGTACGGCTTGCCGATAGGCGTGCACGCCATGATGATCAGGAACACCAGGCAGATGGACCAGCCGAGCACCATGTAGGGCCGCCGCCGGTAGCCGCAGATCGGGAAGCAGTCGGTGAGCATGCCGTAGAAGACCTTGAAGGACCACGGCACAATCACGAGCACGCGCGCCGACGTGGACGTCTCACCCTCGACGTTCAGGTACGCGGTCAGGAACGGGTAAATCATGCCCGGCAGCGCGCCGTAGATGAGCCCCACGGCCGCGTACTGTGCGAAGAGCCCGACGGTCTCGCGCGAGAAGAGGCTCGGCGCGCCACCGCGCCGCAGAGCGCCGCCTTCGAAGCTGCGCGAGCTGCTTGGCCCCAGCGGCGTCTTCATGGGTCCGTACGTCGACCTGTTGCGGTCGTGCTCGGCGTCACCATCGTCGTCCACTGATGTGAGGTGGTGTGTGCCGCGTTCAATGCCGCCGTCCTCGAGGTCCTCGTGGCTCCGGTCGGCACCGCTGCTGCTGTAGGACGCGCGCTCGAGGATGGCCGCGCCGCCCACCTGCTGCATCATGGCCTCGGGTTCGCGAATGCCGGGTGACCGGGCGCTTGTCTCGTGCTGCGTGCGCTCTTGGTGGCCGGTGGTGCCGTGTGCTTCTCGTCTTCTCGTTTCTAGCGACGGCCGACGAGGAACGACCTTAAGCGAAGAGAAGGGGTCGCGATTCTTTGAAGACGATCCCGTCACCACCTCCCGCTCGTTCGCTCTGTTTGCTTTGTTTGGAGAGCTCTTCGAGGGAACGCCAGTCGATACAGACAGCCAGACAGCCTTCTTCTCTGCTGCCCATCATGAGCGTCGCATCACATGCCCGCGTGTTGAGTGAGCAAGCAGTGGCTCTCGTCTCCCTCTGCAAGAGCAGGATCGGCGCAGAGAGAGGCGCTTATCCCTCTACAAGAGCAAATTTCTGAATGTTGCGTACGGAATGTAACATATATAATGCGGTAAAAAGCTGCGTCACCTCATAGCCCTCCAATCAGCGTCGAGAACGCACTTTCGGAATCAAAGTGACGATTTTAGCAAAATCAGCAGAAGCGCGCCTCCAAATAGAAAATCGAATTCAAGAAGCGCGCTGTGACCTCCCGTTGTCCATCAGATTCACGCGGCTGACATGGCCTTCAAGAAACAAAATGACTCTAAAAATCCAAAAAAACAAAGCTGTCGTCACTCGAGACCAAGTGCTCTGCTGCTCTTTTCTCAGGCGTCGAGAAACCAAAACAGAATGCAGATTTGCTGCCAAGTTGCTCCGCACGAGCGCTCTTTCGAAGCAGCTCGCCGTTGTTGTTCACCAGTCATGAGGTAGGTAGGTAGTCGAAACCTCTCCATCAACCACTCGAGCGGTCATTCGAAAAGCCCTCTCAAGACATCCCAATTTAATGCAATTTTCGAGCACTCATTGCTCTCTCCCAGCTTACGAAATCTTTATCACTAAATGTAATAACGATTTTCGTCACGCCTCGCTTGATGTGCATATCGAGGTCCCAGCAGCTGAAGAAGTCATAGTGCCTGCGTGACTGCAAATACATCTTGCTTGTCGAGGCGTTTGGCGGCGCCTTCTCTGCCTGCCATCGCTCTAGGTGGAGGAATTTCCATAGATCAGTACATATGTACTGCTTTTTACCCCAGGTGTGATATACAAAGTACACTTCAGTATGTACTGCTTTGACTGTCGTTAGGTGCGCAAGTGACACGGATTAAATTGGCAAGACGTACTTTTCCATATAAGAAGTTCAAATTTAAACATTGTGAATCTTGGATAATTCTGGAGGTATCCAAGCCGATAAGACACACCGATCCCAGCCAAAATGAGCACACAACGTTGTTTGC
>JAADXK010000504.1:0-21494 GCA_023337805.1 Globisporangium barbulae
TCAAAATTGGATTCGTTTCAGAGCGGTTCAACTCTCATATTATCTCCTTTTTTTATACCTGCAAACTCTCAATATCCTCTATGAATAGATATTTTGTGGACGATTTTTCATGTATCATAATGGGGGGGAGGACTGTAGCTCTAAACAGAGGGCAAAGCACAATACTTCGCGACAGTCGTAAAAAGAACCTTTCGTACTTGATAGAAGACTGAGTGTACATCACTTTTGGGCAACAGCAAACAAGTCAAAAAGACCCATATACTTTTTGTTGGGTTCATTTTTCGCATCTCAAGCGAGTCACACGGAGAAGTGCGTGCGCAGGCAAGCACGAGATGTTCTGGCGCCGCAAGAAGAGCGACGCTAGCAGCAGCAGCAAAGCCCAGCGGCAGCAGGAGAAGGGAGAGGACGAGATGACGAAGCTGCAGCGCCAGTTCGGCATCAAACCCGTGAGCGACGCGGACGTGCAGGCCGAGTTCCACAAGCTCTTTGGCGGCAATGGTGGTGGTGCAGTAGGAGCGACCGGATTGAGTCCGAGGAGCGAGCTGCTGCTGCTTGGCGGCGGCGCTGTAGAGGACGACGATGAAGCCAGCATTCTGCGCGCGCTCAACCTCAATGGCACGAACGTCGACAAGTTCGACATCGACGGCTTGGACCTCAGCGACGATGACGAGGGGGATGATGCTGGCGGTGGTGATGGTCACGATGCCAAGCGCGAGTTGAGCGGCGTGCTCCGAGAAGTGCACACAACCGCCGTGCACTACCAGAGCCAGAACGACCCGATGCAGATGTACACTGGCGGTCAGCAGCAACGTACAGAGATGCATGGTGCTGTTATTGGGAATCACGAACAGGTAACAGCGCGCGTGCAGGAGCTCAAGCGCCAGGCGATTACGCTCAAGCGCGAGGGGAAAGTGAAGGACGCGCTGGCGCTGTTCCGCCAAGCAAAGGAGCTCGACACGCAGTTGGAAGCGAGCGGATCTGTCTCTGTGCAATCTGCAGTGAGTGTGCAGCAACAACAGCAGCGACAGGCTCCTGTAGCTCCGCTTGCTGCTGTCGAGCGTGTGCATGAAGCATACCACGATGATGATGATGGTGACGACAGCGATGTTGAAGTAACAGAAGACGACATGCAGGACCCCGAGTTCCTCGCGCAGCTTGCAAAGATGGGGCTTCCGGTGGATGTCCACGCCCACCAGCAGCAGCCACCAGTGGTGGACACGATTGCGTCGCTCGAAGCGCAGATCCAGGACGCAAAGCTGAAGGCTATCGAGTGTAAGCGCAGCAACCAAATCCAGGACGCGCTGCAGTGGATGCGGAAGATCAAGGAGCTAGAGGCAAAACTCGTGCAGCATCAGAGCCTTGCGGTGGACGTGGCGCACGCCAGGAGCAGCTCCACAACAACAACAGCGGTAGCCAACGCCGTGGTTCAGCAGAGCGTCACAATAGAGACAACGACTTCAAGACGAGGATCAAACGACAGAGTTGAGACGAGTCATGTGTACACGTCTGCGCCCATGAGTGTGGAGCGGTACACGGAAGAAGACAAGGAGAATCTGTCGGACGTCGAGGTGACGGAGAACGACATGGAGGACCCTGCGTTTGCAGAGGAGCTTCGGAAACTGGGATTTAGCGGATCGGAGGCTGAGACAACTGCTGCTGGTGGTGATAGTGACCACCGCTCGTCAACTGCTCCAGTTGTGAGCAGTCGTAGTGCAAGTGAATCTGCGATGGTGACAACAATCTCGTCCGAGCGCACTCCCGTGTTCCAAACCTCGTTATCCATCGGCGATGAAGACCTGATCGATGCCTTCGATGAAGATGGAAACGAGGACAAGGAGAACTTTTCCAGCACTACGCCGGCTTATTCATCATCATTGTCGTCGTCAGCAGCAGCAAGAGTGGGTTATGGAACACTATCAGCCACGGAAGCTCCTGTGGTACACATCGTTGATCCTCCACCGCAACAAGACCATCAGCAGATTCAGGCTGAGCTCATGGAGCTCAAGAGTCAGCTGCAGCACGCAAAGGAGAGCGCGATTCGACTGAAGCGAGAGGAGAACATCAAAGAAGCGCTCGAGACGATGCGCCGCGTGAAGCAAATCGAGACGCTCATCGAGCACAAGCAGAAGAGACACGACTCGCAAGCCAGCGTCGTGGGGTCTCCTGCTGTTGTTCAAAACCCTGTCATTGCAGCAAAGTTCCACGAACTGGAACAGTTGCTGGTCGATTTTGGAAATCGAGCGCTGGCGCTAGCGAAGGAGAACCTCTCGGTGGATCGAGCGGCCGCGACAGAGTGGCTCAACAAGGTAAGCTTGAGGCTTCTTGGTGCTGTGGGACAGCAATCAGAGACTCGTGGTCTATAGCTCACTGTTTTTTGTTCTGACAATGTTGTAGCGGAAGGAGTACGCGGTCGAGCTCGACAAGCTACGCGAGAAGCGACAAAACCCGTTGCAGCCACCGCCAGTATTCAGGGTCGAGAAGGTCACGCGCGAGGTCGAAGTAGAGCTCTCGGACGTCCCTGTAGACCAAGTGTTCGTGACGATCTGCTCGGTCAACGACCTGCGAGCCATGGCGGGACGAGACGTGTTTGTGAAGTTCTGCCTCAACTTTCCATCCGCGACGCCCCATGAAGGCAGGACGAGTACTGTGAGGATTTCTTCAAGTGCACCGCATTCGACGGGCAAACTCGTGCAGCAGAACCAGTTTCGCTTCCCAGTGCAGCGATCCCGTGGCACGCAGCGCCTGATGGAGATCAAGAAGGCGCACTTTGAAGTGTGGACGCCCGGGACGTTCCTCCGGAAAGAAGAACTTGTCGCGCGTGGGTATCAAGAGCTCGTGAGTAGCTTAGAAGAGGATGTACTTGTACGAGTATGAGAGTTTGTTGAGAGATCTGACTGACTGAGCGCTGTTGTGACGCACAGGTGCCTTTCCTGTCGACTTGTCAAGTGAACTGCTGCGTGCCGTTCGTCGGCTCGAACCGCAAGCCGACTGGAGGGAACGTCGAGGTGCGGCGTTTGTTACTAAATCACTTTGTTCTATCTGGTGGCTTTGTGAAGCTGACTTGAAAATTCGTGTTCATCTTGTTGTTGAACAATCTCAGATCTCGATTCGATTCCGGACGCCTCTGAAGGACAAAGAAATGAGGACCGAGACCATCCAAGAGTTACGTGTTGGCGAGTATCCAGCGCCGCTGCCTTCCTTTGCGGAGGTCGTGAAGACGGATGCGCCAAACGCTCCTCCAAATGTCAGCGACGAAGTTGCAGCATCAGCGAGCCCTGACACAGACGACCCCCACCATCCGGATCTGATCATCAGCTACGATGTGATTAACGAAGAGGTACGCTTTGCTTCGCGTTGAGCTGTTGCCCACTTCCATTTTCACCCGAAGACTCACGTTCCTTTGCTTTGGTACCCTCCTATGATTCACATTGTAGCTCGAGAAGATCGAGGCAAAGCTGCCGTCGCTGCAAGGCCAGGCAGCGATGGATCTGAGCGATCGCTTTGACTCGCTGTCGCTCAAGCGGCAGCTCCTGGAGATCGACATGGAGACTGGCAAGTTGACATTGGAGATGTATGTCAAAAAGCTCCACGCGCGCATCAAGGACGACAGGCAACTGATTGTGAAGCTGATGAAGTCCGACCGGCGAATGGACGCAGCGCGAGTCTTGCATCGTGTCAAGATCATGGAGAAGGAACTCGTCGGCGCTGATGGGGGCTCGGAGGAAGCTGCTTCTGCGACATAGTCTATGAAATATACAAGCACATGCAGATGCTGTACTTAATCGTCGCTGTTGCTCTTGTAGTTACTTACCGTGGTGCGTTTGTTGTCACTCTTTGACTCTGCTTTGTGCTGCTGGCCTTCGTCTAATTGCCTGTGCAGCTTCTTTAGCGCGGCGATGATCTTGTCGTATTGTATTTCTGCGTCGCCCAGATCGCTATCGGCAGTTAAAGTGTCGTCGGAGAAGAAATGCGGCAAGCTTTCTTCTGCGCTCTTCGAGAGCGCGATGCCAATCTGGTCAAAGATACCAATCAGATTCTTCAGCGTGATCGAGCCGACGCCTCTCGTTTTCCGCTGCAGATGCTCCTCGACGACTTCTATTTGAGAGCCAAAGTCTAGAGACGAGAGTTGGTTATACAGCAATCGGAGCAGGTCTTGATAGGAGCAGCGATTGGGTCTCGCTGGAGCGCGTGAAGCTGCCGGCTTCTCCAGTTCTTTCTCGGACGACAGCGTGCGAGTGGGGCTACCCGGGTTGTCTTTGTGCCACTGAGAAATCACTTTCATGAACAGCCTGAACGCGATCGTCGTGTCTCGGTTGACGTCAAAGAGGTGCTGGATGCTGAACTTGGTCGTCTGTGGCAAAGTAGTGTCAAGGATTTCCTCCAGGCACGACCAGACAGCCTGCCTCGGAAGCACGCCGCTGTTGCCAATATCACGCGAAAGGAGTGCGCAGCTCAGCTGGGCAATTCGAGGGATCACTTCTCCATGGCGTCCGCTGTCGACGACGAAGAGATCCTGCGCGAGCTTCTCGAGCACGCTAACTGCGTACGGGTCCAGCACAAACGAGTCGAACTCCATCCGAGAGATGCAGGTCACGCCCGTTCTAAACATCCCCATGTGCGTGATCAGCTGTTGAACTTGTGTGGTCGTCAGCTCATAGCGCAATGCCGCGAGTCCTTGCTGCAAGCACTCAATCGTTAGGAAGCCCTTGTGGGTGCGATCAAAGTGCGCAAAGCATGGGTCCAATTGTTTGTAGAGGCTCGGATTCCCAGGGTCCAGTTTTCCGAATAGCCCCGCTTTCATGCGAATACGAGCACGCAGAGTCTCACTCACACCAGGATACCACCGGAGCTCTGGCGGAATCGAACTTGACAGAATCACGTGGTACAGCATGGAAGTGTACAAGACAGCATCTTGTTGATCGGACGCGCGAAATTGTCGAACCAGCTGCCCGATCACTGCCTCTGGCGCTAGTTTGTCAGTAAATTTACTGATCCCCAAGTCGAGCATCGCTTGTTTGAACTCCATGGCGGTCACATGACCAGAGTACTGTGTGTCGAATTTCTCGAATTCGCCTCTGAAGTCAATGCCCGAGTCGCTGCAGTATCGCAGAAGCTTACGCAGAGCGGCAGTCGTCAAGGACGCCGAGCTGTCGCCTCGATCTTCATTTTCAGATTGCTGCCGCTCAGACGACTCGGTAGCTGTCGGTTTGAACTCGCGAAGGAAGGAATGGACGGCTTTGAGTGAGATCATTTCTTCGTCTTCATCATCCTGGTCGCTCTTGCTGGCTCGTTGGTACGCGACCAAGAAACTCTGCGTCAGCAGACCGACGCCTTTTTTCGAGAGGATATCCACAAAGCCGCTGGACTCCATGTATTTCCAGAACACCGATGGTGCAATCTTCGAGAAGCGATGCACGACGCAGATCTCCTGGAACTTCTGGAAAGCGTGCTGGAATTTGCCGTGCGAGTACTTGAAAGCACTTGTCAGCGCGCTCGTGAGACGCTCCTCGTCCTCTTTACTCAGTTGATACTCTTTTCGTTCCCTCCTCGTCTTCACTGGTAGGTTGAGCGTCTTCCGTACAAAGAGCTCATAGTCGAGCTTGTGTTTGTCGGGCTTCTCACCGAAAGTCTCGAAAATGGCTCGGGTCTCGTCGCTGGAAAGCAAGACTCCAAGCTGCTTGAAGCAAAGTGCGAACTTGGACACATCGACCCATTTGTTTTGCTCGCCAACTAGTTCCCTGAAGCTGCCCAAGAGAGCAGTGCCACTGGCTTTGTCGCTCTCGAATTTGCCTCGTATCTTCTGGACAAGTTCGGCAATTGGCACCGTCGGAGTCTCAAAACGCACTTGTTTTGCTCGAAGCTTTTTGCTTGTTTCTCTCCAGTTGAGTTGCACGAATGCTTCGTACTCGACTTGGTCTTCGTGAGCACGATCGTAGATGTGCAGCAGAACGCGAAACTCTTCATCGCTGAGAGGCAGCTGCAGTGTTTCTCTTGCCACCTTGACAAACTCTGGCCGAGAAAGGTATCCACGATTCATTGTATCGGCGGACACGAATGCTTGATGCCAGTGAGAGAGGATCAATGTGACTTTCTTGCCCGCAACTTGCTCTGCTTGAGCATGCGCAAGCTTGCGCAGCTTGGACTCGATCTCAACGATCTCTATCGCTGGCCTCGGTGTTGTCCAGTCCACGCGCTGGCGGTGGTGGATCACAAAACGGCCACTCGTCTTGGGCCCAGAGCATTTTCCGACTTGCTCTCGCTGCTCATAAACGAGACTCTTCGCAGCTCGATACCGGCGAAACTGGTGTTGAACTGTCTTCGCTGCGTCGTGGTGAATCGCTTGAGGAGCGTGCAGTTGCGAAATCTGTTGATTGAGGAGATCAAGTCGTGAAAGACTCGCACTTTGGTTTGTCGATGCATCGATTCGATGTTGCTCACGCTTACTCTCCAGCTGCTCGTAAACGAGACTCTTGCTGCTGGTGGACGCGATCGCTTTCATTCGGTCCATGAACGCCTGCTTGCGTTGCTGAAATTCTACAGCAGCTGAGACTGTAGTCGGTCGCGCTACTGGCTTGGTGATCTTGACCTCGCTGCGTGTCTGCTCGCCACCGATGCGGGTTGCTTTCGCGACTGGAAGTTGCGCTGTTTGTTGCGGAAGTGACTTCGAGTCACTCAGGACGTCAGCATCGGCATCAATCTCCTCTGTGTCTTCTTTGCGAGACGAAGTGACTTGCACTCTTTGCGATGCCGCTTCGGCCTCGTCGATGCCTGATGCCTTGATGAGATCCTTGTACTCCTTTTCGATATCAAGCAGCTCGAATCCAAACACCAGAAGGCATCTTTTGAAGATTGCCCGGCTGACTTGACCTGATTGCCCAAAGTCGTACTTCTCGAACACTTGGAGTGGAGAGAGGAACTCGCTTGGTTTTTTTTGCTTCTGCTGCTGAAGGAACCCGCGGACCGTGTGGCGCAGCTTGTGGGTGAGCAAACGAGCTGAGCAACTTACGCGCGGATTGACGTGCTGGAAAAGGTAGTGGAGAACAACGAAGTCCTCCTTGTTGTTGGTAGCACTTGAGCCCGACTGGCTCGGCCTCAAAGGAGCAAAGGCTGTTTTCACGATCTCCAACTCTGCGTCGGACAAGAAGACGCCGTATTTTTCTACGATGGCAACGAAGTCTGAGATCACCATGCGAGGCTTGATCTGACGCGAATCGCGCGTTGACTTGAACGCGTCTTCGACGGAGTTGATTTGTTGCGTATCAATCGCATACTCAAAGCGCTCCTTGATCTTCGAAGTGATCAGCTCCAGCGACTCGGAGGGCAGGCAAAGGTTGATAAATTGCCGGTAATTGAGTCGTCCGTCCATGTCTGGTGAGAATAGCTTCATGACAGCGTGCTGCTGGTCAAAGTCGAGAACATGCAAGTCCATGGGTCGATCGAGCGCTCCACGAGCTCTTCGTGACGAGATGAATTGCAGAACTTGGAACGGGTCTCTCCACTGGATCAGCACTGAGATTTCTCCGACAGGGCGATCACTGCGGTCAAGAAGTGAGAACCAGCCTCGAATCGTCTCGCCATTGGTCAGCTCCGAGAGCAAGATCCCGCATCTGCCAATCATTCCGTCGTCTTCGTCGTCGCCGTCTAGTTCAATCTGGTCGTCAAATACGGTCAGCCACAGACGAAACTTGGCGAAAAATCGCAGCAAGCAGGCATCGATCTCCATGATGAACGACTGCTTACTGCACTCGAGATCGTACTCAGGTGTAGCCGTTTCTGGAACGATGTTGGTGAATGCGTCTGGGAAGCCAAGCAGCTGGTAGTGCACATACGATGACGGTATGCGTGACAGCGTGTTGCCTTTCTTCTTTCCATACGAGCGCAAGTTCTTGCAGCCAAAGACGGTGATCTGTAGCTCGTTCACTTGATGCTTCTGGTTGTCTTCGTTATCTTCATCTGCCAAAAAGTCGGCTTCTGATAATTGAGAACACAACTTCTTCTCTCGCGCAAGTAGCTGTACATCTTGAGGATATGAGCGCAGGTGCAGCCTCCAGATCTCTGATATCGGGCATGAGAGGCGAAGTAGGACGCTGAGTGTTCCCATGACCTTATCGTCGGCATGTCCTTGGATCGACTTGACCGGCAGCGTGAGCTCTTTCAGCACACCTTTGGATTGCAGCAAACTGGAGAGACGCACGAGCGCGCGTCCAATGAGCTTGAAATCCCCACGAACGGCTTGGTGAACCTCGAGAACGAGGGTCTCCGAGGCCAAGTACCTCAGAAAGAACCCGTCTACCGTCACCTTGAACGTTGACGAGAAGCTGTAGTCGGGCCGACTCCCCATTAGCAGCGGTGTTGTCTGAGACTCGAAATCGTAGAAATCGCACAGGATGAACGTCGACGAGTTTCCGCTCACAACGTTTCGATCAAAGTTGCCGCTGACGATCAAGAGCTCCAAGAGCTGCTCTCCTGGGGCGAGATCACGCGCCGCCATGACAAGAGACTCGGAAATCGACTCGACATCGCTCGATTCCTCGTCGCTGGAGGAGCTGAGGTCGGGTTCCTCGTCGGAAAGACGCGTCTTTTGGAGCAGCTTCGCTCGGGCATACTTGAGCTGGCGTATCTGAGCCTCCAGTTGATGAATCTTCTGCTGCCGTTCTTCAGCAAGCAGCTCTAGCTCCTTAATTCTGCTTTGTAGAACTGTTGACGCCGATACTTTTCGCGATGTGAGGTCTTCGATTTCCAAAGCCAACTCTCTGTTGATGTTGGTCTGTGCATGAAGCATCTTCTCGCATCGCTCAAGCTCTTGCATTGCTTTGAGATGGGCCATTTGCAGAATATGCACACGATTTCGAAGGTGCTTGACGTTATTTTCGTTCTCCCCAATATCGAGGAATGGTGCAACCATGAGCGATTGGTTGTCGTATCTTCGACTGACAACATGATGCGCTCTGTTCACAATGCAAGTGATTAGATGGGGTCATGAAAAGACGAAGAGAGCGGAAACAAAGCTTACAAGTTCGTGTTCGGCGCAGTCGTGGGTGGATCATCGAGCCGCAATGGAGAAGAGCAAGCGTCGCGCTTCTCAATCTCGGTTGGAATCGTGATGCTGACAGCCTGTGGACGTCTGGTTGCCTCTTGTGGCGGCTCTGACATCAGAGCTTCAGTTGTAGCTCGAACGACTGCAACACTGCGAGCATTGCGTTCTTCGTTGAGGTGCTGCTTGATCTTCGCCATCTCTTGATCAATCGAGTCCTTTGCCTGCTTGATGAGCTTGATGTTGCTCTGAAGCTCTTTGTTGATCACCTGGAGCTTCTGGTTCTCTTCTGTCATGTGGCTGATCATGACCTTTTGTTGCTCGTTCAGCTTCTCGAGGTCGAACATCTTGTCGATGCGCTCCTTCCGCTGGAAAGCGTCGTTGATGAACGGACTTTCGCACAGCATTGTCATTCTCTCTTCAAGCCGTCGGTTCTGGTCGCGAATCAACGCGATCTCTTTCTCGAGCTCCGTAGCTTTGGCTGCTTTTCCTTCCAGGCTCTCTCGCTCCATAAGCGCGTCCTGGAGCTGCGTGCGAAGCTTGTGGACTTGGCGATTCATCGTTTCCATTTGATCGAGCGTCTTCTCTTGGATCTCACGCTCCGCTACGGCGTTCGACTCGAGGTTGTCGTACCGCGCATTTAGAATTGACAGCTGGGCTTGGCGATCACGCAGTTCGCGCTTTAGTTGCTCGACTTCCAGCGCTGAAGCTGACTTGGATCTGGAATGATCATCGTCGCCCAACTCGTCCCCACTCGACTGTGAATCGTTGTTGTCCCGCTTCTTCTGTGTCTTCGACGCTTGTGATAGCCCAGCTCCGCTGCGCAGTTCTTTGTTCTCCCTTTGCAGCTTCACAAGCTGCTTCTCCGCGACAACCAGCCTGTTCTTCAGAGCCTGCTCGAGCTCTCCCGAGAACGTGTCGCGATGGAGCTTTCGCGCATTGTCTACTTGCTTTTCGAGTGGAAGGCTGTGGAAATCTGGCGCTTTGGTGACGTTTGCCTGGCTCTGGTGTTGCTTTTTATTCACAGTCGGACCTTTTGCAGCAGCGTGGAGAGCTCTTGCTGGTCGCGATAAGTGGGGCTTGAGCTTGGCCTGCCGCAAGGTTTCTTCTAGCACTCTGTTCTTCTCCTGCAGCGACTGCGTTTTCTTCCGCAGTGTAATGTTTTCGTTCTTGAGTGCATTGATGAAGCGCTCCGTGTCCAGATCGCGCTTGACTGGAATCGACGCTTTCCCACCAATTTGAATGTACACAAGCAAAGAGGTCACTCACTAGTAGTCCACACGGGTAAACACTTTCCGATACAGTGATGAGCACCGTTCTCACCTTGGTCTTGCTGGTTGTCGTGCTCCTCCGCCTGGCGCTTCTTCTTGAGCGCCTCCTCGATCATCGCCAGCTTCGTGAACATCCTGCTCGCACGCACACGCCAACAAAGCCATTGCAGAGTCGCATGAAAGCACACGCAGTGTTAATACACATAAACGGCCACATGCAGGCGTCACCTGTATGCAGAAGCGATGAGACTCCGTACCTCTTGATCGTCGCCTCCTGCTCATTCTTCTTCTTCTTGAGCGACGTGTTCTCGTCGCGCAGCAGCAGGTACTTCTCCTCAAAGTCCATCGCCATGGTGACCGTCTCGCTCACACGCGCGCACGCTATTGGCGCGTTCCTGTCGATCTCTTCCTTGCAGCGCTCCTAGTGTGTGCTCATGCGCGGGCCATCGATCGGCATCATCTGCTTGTTTCCTTGACTTCTTGTGTGACGTGTGCGCACGTTTTCAAACAGGCGAGTTTCATACAAACGCAGCGACGACCGCTGAAAAGTCGCGCGAGTGAAAATTTTCTCACCGACCGACCGACCGGCTGAAGAACGAATGAATCACCTCTTGGTTGCTAAGAATGTTTCAGTTATGTGGTAGAAACTAAACGAAATATTGATCGATCACAAACTTTCAGTTTTAGTGAGCGTTCCGGTTCTAGGTGAGCAGGCTGAGCAATCTAGGCTGCACTTGCGTCCACTATGTGAACCGCGCGCGTCCACTGCCAAGTGGACGTCCCCTTCGAAACAAGGGACGCAAGGGACAACACTTGTCTCGTGGGATATTGACAGACCAAGACCAACCAAGTGTGACGTTGACAACCAAAGGAAGGACCGAGGAAGAGAAGACAGACAGCAGCGCATTCGCTTCGTCCGCCAGCACGAGCAGCACCCGCAGTTAGAGCACCACACCCACCCCCTACGACTCCTTTCACAGAGCACAGCACCAGCAACAGATCAGCCATGAGCACCGAAGTCGCCGCCGTCCAAGAGCAGCCGCAGCCAGTCGAGCACGTCGAGGAGAAGCAGGACGTGGTCGCCACGATTCCTCCGGCCGTCAACGAAGTATCCACCAAGGTAAGACGCGCAGACACGTTGTATTGAAAGAGTCGAAGGCAAAGTGCAGTGCACACGGCGTCGCCATACGTAGTGCTGTGTGCCTGGCCGGACCTAGTGAGGATTAATATGGTGGCTGATTGGCTGGTGGAGAACGCAATCGACTGTGGAGCTCCTGGGTGATGAAGATCCATGGCGATGGCATGAAATTTGGTGCTGACATCGTATCGACGTGTGTGACTCTTGCTGTGAGTGTAGCACCCGCTGCAGAACCGCTGGGTGCTCTGGTATGACAACCCGAAGAAGCGCCACTCGACCGAGACGTGGGAGGAGAACCTGAAGAACGTGTACGCGTTCAGCACCGTCGAAGACTTTTGGTGGTGCGTAGTTGTTTATTCACTCTATGCAGTCGGTGTCTTGATGATCATCAGCTCGCATCTCACATTTATTCATCATGCGTTCGTTCCTATGTGACAGCCTGTACAACAACGTGCTCTCGCCAACGAAGCTCGCGATTGGCAGCAACTACCACTTGTTCAAGGAAGGCATCCGCCCGATGTGGGAAGACCCGATCAACGCCAAGGGCGGCAAGTGGATCTTCACCAACGCCCGCTCGCGCAAGGCCAGATTAGACGAGTGCTGGCTCCACGTGGTACGCCTGCTAGCAAAGATGCCACTGACGTGTCATGATGGCCTTGTCTAATGAAATGTGGCTGTGCGACAGATGCTCTCGTTGATCGGCGAGACGCTGCAAGACGACGATGACATTTGCGGCGCCGTCGTGAGCGTGCGTAAGGCGCAGGACCGCATCGCGATCTGGAGCGCAACAGCAGACGCGGAGGACCGCCAGCGTGCGATCGGTCGCGGCTTCCGCCAGGCGCTCGTCGACTTTGGCAAGAATGAGGTGCTCAAGTACCAGTCGCACGCCGACGCGGCCGCATCCGGATCGAGTTTCCAGAATGAAGTGTACGTCTTGCTGTCTTGTTATAGGTGTTGGTGATTTGAGTTTCTTACCAGTTGCTTTTGTGTGTGAATATGCTTGATCAACAGAATGTATGAAGCTTAGAGCGCATCAGGCGAGTCGCGCGCACAGTCGCTGTTTGCTTCTTCTGCAGTGGCAGCGTCAGTGCGCCAAACTTTCGCACCTTGTGCTTCTAGGTGGTAGAGAGAACTCATTCATTTTCATTTTCTCACTTGTTGCCTTCACTTTCACCATACTGTATTTGCTTGTCGATCTGGTGTTGCTGGACATGGAAAAATGGTTGAGTCCAACGACTAATGACTTGTACACAGCGCAGCAACAGCGGCAGCAGCACAGATGCAAAGAGCATACTGGCAAACCAACATCATGTGCATCAACCATCGAGTAAGCGTTCACCACGAGAGCGTGTTTGTTACAGTTACGAATGTACTTTCTTCTACTGTTCCGAGATCGCAAACAGTCGGACCGATTCGTCGTCGCTGGCCGTGAGCAGACCCGTGGGCGCCGCGGCGGGCGTCGCGCCCGGCACGAACGCCATGTCGAGCACCATGTCTGTGTGGCCCGCGAGCGTTTTGATCTGCTGGCCGTTTCGCGCGTCCCAGACGTAGATCAGCCCCTCGACCGTGCACGAGTACACGATCGGTAGCGTTGGGTGCCAGATGAGCTTGATGACGCCCGCGGGATGCTGGCACACGTGGCGGCACTGGTTTGTGGAGAGGTCCCAGATGCGCACAAAGCCGCCGAGGCAGCCCGTGGCGGCCCACGCCATCGTGTTGCAGAAGCCAGCACTATATAGACAAACACGCACAGAGACTGATCTGTTAGCCAACCAGCAAAGTCCTCGGTAGAAAAAACGTGGTCGGCAGCTTACCATTCGACCGAGTTCTCGGTGGCCTGGTCGGTAAACTGTTCGTGGACCGTGCCTGCCGTGGCCTCGTTATGGTCGTGCGCGAAAGTCGCGAGCACGCGCTTGGCTTGGATCTGCATCAGCTTGGCAGTGCCATCTTGCGAGCACGAGATCATCAACGGTTGCTAACAACGTGGAAGAGGAGATGTGAGTGAGTGAGCGACAAGGTTCACCCGAATGCGGAGTAAACACGAGAGCGACTCACGCTTGGGTGGCAGGTGAGGAACGTAACTGGACCTTCGTGGAAGCCGTGGCCGCGGAAGACGTGCACGCATTCGCCGCTCTTTGGGTTCCACAGTCGCACGGTACCGTCGGTACTGCCAGTGACGATCATCTACACCAACAAAGTAGTTTTGCAGAGTGAGTTTCAGTTCAGCCACGAAACCGGGGCCTTCCTTCGCATGCACTGAAGCTCACCTTGCCAGATCCTGTGAACGAACCACACGTGACGCTGTCTTCGTGACCAGCGAACACGTGCATGCACTCGCCAGTCGTCGCAAGCCACATCCAGACGGTGCCGTCGCCAGAACCCGCAAGAATGATGTTGCCTTTCTTGTGCCAGTTGACCCACTCGACTTCCTGCGATGGACCCTCGAGCGTCTGCACGAGCGCGCCGGTCGCCACTTCCCAAATCTTTACAACACCCTCGTAGCCGCCCGTGGCTGCGTACTTGCCGTCAAAGCTGAAGTCCACAGACACGACCGAGTCGCTGTGGCCCGTGAGTGTGTGCAGCACAGTGCCGTCTTCGCGGTTCCAGATCACGCCGATGTCGTCACCTCCGCCGGTGATTACGATGCGCGAGTCCACTGGGTTCACGCTGATCGAGTAGACCGGTCCAGAGTGCTTTTGGAAAACCTGTAGCACCACCAGTCCAAGATTCTTCCAGTCACTATTCAGGCACACTGCAGCAATGGCTCAAGCAAAACGCTACGTACCATTTCAGCGTCGTCGCGAACGTCCGCGTCCTCTGCCGAGATGCGGCCGTCCTCGTCGTTAGCGCCGACGTCTTCCATATCCTCTTCATCGTCATCTGCAAAGAAGCGCAGGAAAGCCAACAAGCGCATTTAGTGAGTCCATCCATTCAACCCACCACCACTCCGAAAACGAGGAGCGACGTGCCGTTCGACACTTGCAGGACAACGAGCAACAAAGAAGTTATAAGCACGCCCACTCACCTTGAGGCGCCTCGCCGAGGTCGAATTCGTGCACGGCGTCGTCGCCCGTGATGAGCTCGATCTCCTCGTCGTGCGCTGGATCGTTCGCGTCTGCCATGTTTGCATCCATGTTTCCTCGTTCGTTCTCTTTCTCTTCTTGGTTGTCAAATTCAGCTGATGGACATCGGCGGCACTCCCGTCAAAGTACGATTACTTTCATTTGTACTATCCGTTCAAGTACGATAAAGCACAACTATCGTACTTGAACGGATATTACAAATATGAACCCACACCAGCACAGCATGTTCCCCCCTCAACAAATAGCAGGACAGTTGATATTGGAGACGGATAACTAATTAGAGCGAGCCCAACGCAAGATGCGCTTCAGCGTGACGCCGAGTTCGGCCGTGGCCGCGTGCTTCTGCATGGCCGCAGCCTACGTGGGCGTGCTCTACACGCTGCCGCGCACGATCCGCCGCTTGCCACGCGACCACCCGACCCACGTACGTCTAATGGCTGACTATGATTCATTGCGCTGCTTCAAGCATGGGCAACTGGTATGCGCTCGCTACTGATGCAGTGATTCTAACAATCATGCATGTGCGTCTGTGTGTGTGGTTATACAATATGTCTGTTATGAATCGATGCGCTGGTTTCGCTTGACGCTGTTGTAGATCCTGGCGCGCTTCCTGCTGATTTGCATCTTCTGCGCACTGTGTCCGTTTTTACTGGCGGTCTTCTACGAACATGTGCGCTGTGTGCTATCTTCCCTGCTTCGTACTCGCGATGACGGCGCAAGCGCATTCGTATCGTCATTGGTGCTGGCTACTCATGCATGTGTTTATCGTCATTGCTCTGTCGAAAACAGGACGACCGCAGCATTTCATTTGCCGCGTGGCTCGGCATCCGCTACGACGGCCTGGTGCAAGCGATCCTGGTGCCGCTCTTCATTACGGCACTGCTCTTCACGGGCTCACTGCTCGCGAACGCGATCCGCCTGTTGAACGTGTCCAAGCAGTTTCACTCGAACGGCGTCTGGTTCGCAGTCAAGAACTCGGCGCTTTACTACTCGGTCACACACGACCGCCTGCCGTCGCTGCGCAACTACGTCTTGGTGCGTGAGCGAACATTGTCGTGGATGGTATGTTGTGCACTCTGTTTCGTGCGCCTGGCCTAACAAACTGCGCGTGTGTCTTGGCGCGTTTATCAGGGCCCGCTGACGGAAGAGTTCGTGTTCCGGAGCTGCATGATCCCGTTGCTCGTGTGCGCGAACTTTACGGTCAAGCAGATCATCCTGGGCAGCCCACTCACGTTTGGCGTTGGTGAGTTGCTGGTGCTTCGTGGCCTTTGATTCCATTGCGTCAGTCCGTGATTCAAGTGCGAGGTTTTGTCATTCTGTGATTTGTAGCGCACTTGCATCACTTCGTGGATCACGTGCGAAATGGTCGCTCAGCCAAAGATGCTGCTCTGATCGCTGGTGATTTATGCTCTACTCCTGCTTACAATACCTTAAGCACTATGAGCAAAGGCTGAACAACTCTGTGTCATTCGTTCATGTGCTGTTTGTGTTCCTCTAGGCTTTCAGTTGCTCTACACGTCGATCTTTGGAGCTTATGCGAGCTTCCTGTACCTGCGAACCGGTTCGTGACTTGTCTGGTCGCTAGTCTTGGTTTTGGTACGAGGATTCTGACAAATTCCACCAACCCTGCTGTGCGTGTTTGTGGTGTAGGTCACTTTGCGTCGATCTTCGTCGTGCACGTGTTCTGCAACGTTATCGGGTTCCCAGATCTCTCGTTCTTCAACCCGGAAAACTCGCTACACCCGTTTCGAATAGGTGCGCGAAGTGCAACCCACCAGCCATTATTCGCCATGACTGCTGCTCACGACCGTGTCCCGTGAACTGACTTGGTTTTTTCTTCCGTTGCCTTGCCCAACACAGTGATCCTTGGCGCATACTTCGTTGGCATCTACGGCTTCACGCGAACGCTCGTGCCGTGGACAGAGCCGTCCATCTATTCCTCTGATCTCTGGAATATCACGACGTCCATTAGAGCAAACGACATGGTCGGGTTTTGAAGCAGCTAGATATCCGCCAGCAATCAGAAAGTGATACAGACCGAGGACAGATCCTCACTAAGAATGCATCCCCCATCCATCATCCCTCGAGGAGAATCAATAGAGCATTGCACGTTTTGTGAGCAAACACACGCAGAGAGCTCAAGTGCCTTGATCGGATCTCGTGGCTGCAGCACAAAACACTGTCTGGTTCGTGGACAGAAGAACTCGTGTGTTCCAGTCAGTCTACTATATTCATCCGGACAGCATTCTCAATTGATGATGTATCTACCTTTTTCTTTCTCTCGTCTGTCTCATTTTGCAGTCTTGCGCGGATTAGAGCGTTGGAAACGGCCCGAAGCGTTCTTCTGCTGGTTGCTTCCTGCGGCTGTGGCGTCTTCGCCGGACGACACGCCTGCAGCATCCGCTCCACTCTGATCCGAATTCGCCGCTCGGGACTTGGAGTTCTCGTCACCCGTGGCGGCATGCTGTTCAGCGCTGCGCTTGTTCTCCAGCTCTTGCACTCGAAGCTGTTGACCATTTTAGGTTCGAGATCACAGGTTTGTCAGCTATCTACAGATATCCACTTTGCCATGAAGCAATGAAAAGATGCCAGATAATGCACCTTGCTTTCGCTGAGTTCTTTCTGAAGCGCAGTCATCTCGGACCGCAGAGTCGTGTGGTCTGCCGTCAGCTGCTCCACCAGCTTGTCCTTGTTGCGCAGGCGAACTCTTAGATTCTGCACAGAGTTAGATTATACGACATGAGCAACTAAAACAATCAACAATCGTGCGCAGGCTACAGTTGCTTCGTCTTACCTTGTTTGCAAGGCGCAACTCGGCGGCGAGGCGACCTTCTCCAACCGAAAAGCCGTTGTTCTCACCAAGTCCGAGCATCTTGTGCTTGCTGAGGAGCCAGGATCTCTGGAGCGCAGAGTGCGCTTCGAGCGCTTGGCGCAGGAGACCGGACTGCTGCTCGAACATGTGCTGCATCTCACTACTCGATGGAGATAAGAAGAAGTCACGTCCGTCTACGTCGTCGTAGTCGCCCTCTTTTGCGCCGCCAAACTGCACCTTCCTGCTCTCCTGATCTTTGTTCCGCGACAGTTGTCCAAGCGCGACCATGATGTCCGTGCCCTCAGAAAGCGTCAATCCAGGAAAACTCGGTGTTGCTGCCTCAACGTCTGCGTGTCGCTCCCCAACAAACAGTTCCTCCTGCTCTCGAGCAACCACTTTGCTTCGCGAGGCTAAAGTGGCGGTGCCCGGTCGCTCAACATCCTCAGTCTTCTTCTTTGCAAGTCGAGCCACGAAATTCTCAGCTTCAAAACGATCATCAAGTGCGTCGCCACTGGCGTACAGTGGAGCGCTGGTGATGTAAGTTGTCCACTCGTCCAGAGATCGCGCTTCCAGCGCTGGGTAGTTCTTGTCCACTGGCTCACCGCACTCCTGTCGCCATCGGATCGGCCATTTCCGCTTCCAGCTCCACGGGCCGCTGTCTTTCTGCTCCTTCTGCTTTCGACTCTCGAGCTTGCTCCGCTTTACCTTGTTGTCAATCGCCACGATCTTGTGCTGATGGATGCTCACCTGCTCATTGCAGATGAGTTTGACAGTCTTTGCCGCTTCGGCCAGCGGCTGCGAGCGGTTCCCGATGATGGCGAGCGCGTTTTCGACGAGCTGGTCCACGTCGTCGATGAAGTTGGACGACAGCTCGTACTCGAGGCGCCTGATCTTGGCCAGGATCTTGAATAAATCCAGACTTCGTAGCTGCTTCGTGGTCGTCTTGTCCTTGGCTTCCAGACCAGCGAGCAATGGTCCGCAGAAAGGCAGTCCCTGACGATTCGTCGCCATCGTTGACCAGAGCTTTTCCAACATTCTCCCAAGCTGCACTTTCGCTGGCGCATTGTGGCTGCAGTTCGGGCAAATGAAGGTCTTCAGCTTCTTGGAAAACAAACTCGTCGTCGGCAGCTACGGAAAGAAACAACAACAAAGCCATCGTCAGCAAAAGCAACAGATCCTATGCAAGCTGAGATAAAGGAGCAGCACAAAAACTTACAGGTGGGAAGTTGTCGTGCGAGATCGCCAGAGGGCACTGTGTGCACTTCCAAAGCAGGTTCTTTGTGACAGGTCTCCTCGGTGAAGCGCCTCGTTTTCCGCTGTCCAGATCAACAAGAGTCTCTTTCTCGCCCGTGATCGCACACGTGTGGCGAGGGCAGAACCACGACACCTCTTCGTCTTTCGGAAACGGGTACGCTCCCAAGCAGAACTGGTGGTACACTTTCGTGCACTCTGGAAACTCGCACACGATCAGCTCGCCTCCATATCCGCACATCAGGCAGCGCTCGTCGGATTCAACTTCAGAATCATCATCGTCCATATCAGCGTGCATGCCCAGCTGCGCGTGGGTCGTCACCGGAATATCGATCACAGGAGGTTTCTTACTTCTAGGTGCTGCTGACAGATGATGAGTCGATGGCTTCGATGGCGGCATTTCCCGCTGTGGCGACGCCTCGGGGATGCTCTTGGACGGAGAGCTATCAGTTGATGACTCACCCATCGATCGCTGAAATCGAGATCGCTTCGACGACTGTCGCAGTCCACTCGGAACAGCAGCAACTTCCGGTTGCTCGACTTCGGACTGCAATCGGCGCTTGAGCGACCCCTCTCGCAGCTTCTGCTTCTCCTTTTTCACCTTTCTAGTCGGTGGCGTCGCTGAGCTTCCAGATGACAACGCTGCAACATCCTCTGGAACGATCTCGTCTTCATCGACTGTCACAAACTCGCTGTTCGCAATTTTGCGACTCGACTTGGGCTGCTTGGACGGATCTTTCGTGCACTCGGGACAAAACCAGTCGCCGGGGGGAACGGCGACGAGCGGTGGCACGAGGCAGTTCATGTGGAACTCGCGCTTGCAATCGACTCCGTCGCAGAGAATCAAATTCGAGTAGTGGTCGTCCACGCGATTGCAGATCTCACACGGCAGGTCCACGACGTCGTTCCTCCTTTCCATGCTGCTTGTTTCAAACGGCAAGGAGTTCACACACAGTCAGCACGGCTTCTTGTTGGATAGAGTGATGGCACTGAACACGTACATGCGATCGTAGAAGCGAATGCCGGCGCCGTCGGTGCCGTCCAAGATGAACATCGCTTCCTCCAGCGCCTCCTGCATGAGCTGCGCGTTGTACTTCTTCGCCGACTTGAGCACTCCAACGTCTTGTGAGAACGGAAGAATGGCACTCTTGGGCACCCATCCGCTGTTGAGAACCAAAGTCAAACAAGTTGTTTAGCTCCAGCTCATGCACGATAGGATGGATGCATGCAGAGACGGACAGATGAGCATAAACAGCCAGAGCAGAGCACTCACAAGTTTCTCGTTCCAAAGAAATAGACGCACGCGTGGCTCTTTTTCAGGCGGTACTTGGACATCTTCGCATACTCTCCCGGTTCGCTGTACTGAAGGTCATCATATCAGTAGCAACTTCATGTGAGCGTCACTCTCAATCATCTATGGCATGAGGGAAAAGAGAAGAAAGAGTGCACTGCGTACCCGCGCCGGCCATGGAGGATAACTGCCCACGCGAGCGAGCACGAGGCCCGCGTTCTGGTTGAGAATGTCGTGGAGTGACTCACTGTCCGCCAGCGTCTCTGCAACAACAAAAACAAACAGATAGAGAGATCAAACCCACATTGGCGTTAGAAGCATACTGGTGGACACGTGTCAGCACACAGAAAAGCACCAGTGCTTTCTCACCATAGTACTCCTCTCGGCGCAGCGCCACCTCTTGCGGATCCATATTGTGGGTTTCTTTTTGGTTCGTTGACACCTGTGGCTGCAGATCACTCACTTACTGGCTTGAAAATGCTGGGAGGGGGGAAATTGTCGGCCACACACGCAAGACTGACTGCTTTTCTGGATCGCGTCGCCGAATCACCACACTGGCAGTGTCTGCAGTATCAGTAGAAAGAGCGACGGGGAGGGGAAACACAGGCACACATGCGTGCACAAGGAGAGCGAGAGTGAGAAACAAATGCAACACAGTTGGCGGCCACTCAACCAATTTCCACATTCCAACAATGTCGCTGTGAAAAAAAAGAACACGGGCGAACCGGGGAGCACGCACGCATACAACATGCACATGTACATACATACATACACACATACCTGCGCTTGTGGTGCTGGGCCGCGTCTGCTGTTGTCGCTGCGGCTGCTGCTGCTGCTGGTGGTGGTGGATCCCACGCGCGCTTCGTCCGACGCTTCCGCGCGCTTTTTGCCTTGTCTGCCGAACGAAACACTCGCACAGCAAAAACAAAAGCCAATATCCGAAATACTTCCCTTTTCGCTCTTGTTAACCAACTATTGGATATAAACTGCAACAAAAGCAATGTCCGATATCTGGCACATTCTTGCTCCCTTTCTAAATTTCGCCCTCATTTTCGCGCTTTTTTGCTTTTATGAAACCTACATTCACAAACTTTCAATGTGCATAAAGAGATCCAACCTCATTTTCACCTTTGCTATATTGTAGATTTAAAATGTCTACACTGCCAAATTTAACATTGTTTTCGAGACACGCTCCACAGACGACCTCTACTAAAACCGCATACCAAATCAAAAGAGTATTTCTAATACAGCGCACGTCAAAAAGTTAAGGACAGCAAATTTTTTTGAATTATGTGAATTGTTTTTCGAGTTTTGCGTTTGCAGACGAGATTTTTTAGTATGTTAGAGAACGTCATTAGAACAACGTCGTGGTGAAATCGCAGCTTGATTTGACTTCTTAGAGCCACAGGAATGGCAGATATAAGTTTATAGAGGGCGACAAAATGATAGGGACAGCACAAGATTCAGCCATTTGGGGGGCGAATGCGTGATGCTACTGGCTTGCAATCGACCTACAAATGACAGTGAGCATTACCCTCGCCACTGGCATTGTTCATTTAGCCATGGGGACGTCAAGACGATGGACAAAGCTCCAGAGCTGACGAAGCTGCACCA
>JAADXK010000505.1:0-21474 GCA_023337805.1 Globisporangium barbulae
GGCTTCGGGTTGTTCCTCTTTCGTGAGCGCTCGCCAAATAATACCTTTACTTTTCGATACCTCTTTGACTATGTCGCCTTTATCATTTTATATTCCACACGTGCAATTTTCTTTTGCACTATTGAGAATGGTGAGTGTAGCAGCTTTTGTTTTCACGAAGTGAAAATAACCGCACGATGCCAGCGTAATCATTGTCGTTTACATTATGTATACCAGCGTATACTCTTTCCACACAATAACCTTACAAACCTGATCCTGCACAGAATGATATTGATACACAAATAATATGCTCTAGCGAGATGTACTCACACTTTTTGCAATTTCTTGTACAGTGTGGTAGTCTTATTTAAATGATATATATTTACGATGTTAATAGTTATCATATTTGTCAGGTTTTTCTGAAACAAAATGGACTGCGCCAGAAACCTTCATCTGAACACTTTCACACACGAAGAGCTCTCGAGTGCATTCGTCCCTCTTCATTCCTCACACGCCACGTCACCAGCAGCAACAGCCTCAACATCAGCAGCAACAGCATGAGCTCAGCTTCGTCATCACCCCCTCCTCCTCCTGCTCCGCCATCATCAACGGTGACGCGCATGCGCGCGATCCTGTCGCACATCTCGTCTGAGTCACTCTCCTCATCGTCGCAGGCGGCCGCGGACGCCGCGCTCGGCGTGACGTGGAACACGGCGACAGGCACGAAGCCGCTGAGCACGGCCACGCGCTGGAACGGCTGGGGCTTCTCGGACACGAAGCTCTTCATCAACGACCGCAATAGCGTGGAGCTCACAGGCGAGCGCTACGCCGAGGTCTTCCACGCGGCCAGAGACCGCACGCTGCCGCTGCTGCTGCCCTGGGCCGAGAAGATGCTCGGCATTGATCCATCGCGCAAGTCGCCTGCGACGAACTTGAGTGTGGACGATCTGAGGATCATCGACCCGCCCGTGGAGCAGGACGAAGGGCTGCAGCAGCAGCTCAACGGTTTCCTTGCGACACTAAGAAACGAATGCAAGATGCGCACGAGCACAAGTCTTGAAGAGCGTGTGCGCCACGGTCACGGTCAGACATGTGAGGAAATCTTCAAGTTGCGCCACCTGAACGAGATCGAGCGCATCCCGGATGCGGTCGTGTGGCCGCAGTCGCATGTGCAAGTAGAGCGTTTGGTGCAGGAGGCGGTCAAGCACAGTGCGCACATCTGTCTGATCCCACACGGCGGCGGCACCAAGTGAGTACCCATGGATTATTGATTTGGCATGGATGTATACACTGATGACCAATGAAGCTAATGGGCTATCTATTGTCTACTATGTGTAATAGCGTCTCAAGTGCGCTCGTGTGCAGCCCGAACGAGCGCCGCGCGATCGTGTCGATCGACATGCGCGATATGCGCCGGATCCTGTCCGTGGACAAGGAGAATATGCTCGTCCGCGTGGAGGCCGGCGTCACGGGCCTGGACTTACATGAGCGACTGCACAACAAGGGGCTCACGCTGGGCCACGAGCCCGACTCGTGGGAGTTCTCGACGCTGGGTGGCTGGGTCGCGACCAGGGCCTCGGGCATGAAGAAGAACACGTATGGGAACATTGAAGACCTCGTCGTGAACGTCAAGACCGTGACCACCCAGGGCACCATGGAGCGCGCGGCCAACGTCCCGCGCGTGTCCATGGGACCCGACACGACCCAGATGCTCATGGGCTCAGAGGGCATCCTCGGCATCTTCACAGAAGTCACCCTGCGCGTGCGCAGTTTTCCAAAGGCCCAGGTCTACGATTCGCTCGTGTTCCCGACGTTCGAACATGGCATCGCCGCGATGCAGGACGTGATGCGCGAGAAGTGCGTGCCGGCGTCCATCCGACTGCTTGACAACACACAGTTCCAGCTCGGCCAGGCGCTCAAGGTGTCCTCGACCAACAACTTCACGGCGGGTGTGATTGATTTCGCTAAGAAGACGTACGTGACCAAGATCCGCGGCTTTGACGTCTCCACCATGTGCGCGGCGACTGTGCTGATGGAGGGGACGCCCGAGGAGGTCGAGCGCCAGCAGCAGAAGATCCAGGCGATCGCCAAGCGGCACCACGGTCTCGTGGGTGGCGCCGAGAACGGCAAGCGCGGCTACTTCTTCACGTACATCATCGCGTACCTGCGCGACTTCGCCATGGACTACTACTTCATGAGCGAGTCCTTCGAGACGGCCGTGCCCTGGACCAACATCCAGCAGCTCTGCACGGACATCAAGAGCGCGATCAACACGGCCGCGGCGAACCGCCAGGTGACCATCCCGCCGCTCATCGCATGTCGTGTGACGCAGCTCTACGAGACGGGCGTCGCCGTCTACGTGTACTACGGTGTGTACTACTACGGCGTGCCGAACGCCATGACGATGTTCAAAGAGATCGAGAAGGCGGCTGTGCAGGCCATCGTCGCGAATGGCGGCTCGCTCTCGCACCACCACGGCGTGGGCAAGCACCGCCGCGAGTGGCTTCCCGAGGCGATCTCGGCGCCCGGTATCTCGGCGATCCAGGGGCTCAAGACGTCACTAGACCCGACGAACGTCTTTGCGGCTGGTAACATCCTGTCTTCATAGAAGAGAGAAGGGAGTTGTTTGCGTATGAAGAGGGGTCTTGTGAATATTGCGCAACGTTAGGAGGCGTTTTAGAGTCAACGAAACGAACGTCGCTTTGCGGTTCAGGCGCGTTTCTGATTGTGGTCAAGAGCGCTCGCTCTGTGGCTCGTAAGGTTCTCAACAAAGCTAGTGTGAACGAAAGCTGCTGATAGCGAGATGCAGAGCAACGCCCAGCTTGCGCTGCAGATTGAAGCGCAGGGTGGCGAGCTCAACGACTATGAGGACGAGGAGAGCGAGTACAAGGACTACTCCTCAGATGATGACGACGAGTATACTTTCGGAGAAGAGCAACGGACTGAACACGAGAGCTCATTTCAGCTAGAGAACGACCTCCCACGCGCTGCGTTTGGCGATCTCGTGAATGACCTGAGTGCCAGCAGCAGCTGCGGAACTATGTGCAGCACGAGCAAACCTGCTTCACGTGAGCTTGAGCTTGAGGAAGAGAAGCTCCTGGACATGCTCCGGCGACGCTTGTTCCAGAAATCGTCTGGGCTGCCAAAGCAGTTCAAAGCTCCTAGTAGTAAGCAGCAGCATAGCTCTTCAGTCTCATCGCCAGTTTCGTCCAGTCAGAGTGGTTGCAATGGCGCTCGTGGTGGCGGCATTCGGCAAGGACAAAAGTCCAGACAAATCCAGGACCAGCCGCAGCTGATCTACTCGCTCGGCCCTGCAGTGGATCCATCGATCTCACCCGAGAAGATCGGCAAGATGGTGCAGCGCTTCCGCCTACAGGAAGAGAAACGTGCGCGGAAACTGCGAGCCAAGCGTGAAGAAGCCGAGTCCACCGAGGTGCGTCGCGAGCCTAGGCTGAGTTTGTCGATATGGTTGAGCCAAATCATTCAAGGATGACTTGTCTTGTCTTTATAGAAAACGGGGTTCACGTACGCGCCGGTACTCAACCGCAAGAGCCTCAAGCTCACGGACCAGATCCCCAAGTTCCTCGAGCGCCAGCGCAAGCAACAGATCCTGCGCAAGCAGCAGGCGGACTGGTACAAGCAGCTCCAGGAGACGGAGCGCACGCGCGACCGCACGCTGGACCTCGAGGCGCACGTCAAGACACCCTGTATTTGCAGCCGCGGCAATACGACAACGAGCGGTGACTGTGTTGTGGCACTGGGTAGCAGTCCGTCGCGCCTTGGTGGCCACAATCGACCGCCGCTGTCGTCGTCGCCACCGGGCCAGACCCACACACGGTCGTGCCTGCGGTTCATGGAGATATGCAGCAAGATGAACAAGTCGTTCGCGATCCAGCGCCGCAAAGACGAGATGAAGCGCTCAATCGACGATATGATGGCCTTCTACGAGGAGAAGAAGCAGCGCCAGCAGACGCGCGCCGAGGTCGCGCGGGCGCAGGAGGCCACGCAGACGACGTTCACGCCGCAGATCAATCCGCGATCAGAGAAGGTGCAGTGCTGGAAATGAAGGCTTGTCCTTAGCGTGAAGCTTAGCAGAATAACTCAAGCTTCTGGACTCATCGTGGTGTTGGTCGTGGTCGTGTTGTAGATTTACGCCGAGATGGTGCGAAGCGGGCGCCTGCAGTCGGAACTGACTGAGCGCGTGGCCGCACAACGCAGAGGTGAGCAGCGTATCGTTGATTCTCTACGTGCAGGGTCTCAAAGCTTATTACTAGCTCTCGCGCCTGGAATACTGTGTGTTCTCAGCAATGCCGAGCGTGCCATCGTCGCTGAGTTTCCAACCCACGATCTCCAAGAGATCCAAAGCACTGCTCCAGAAGAAGAACCGGAAGGCGTCCGCCACTGGACCGCTGAAGGCAGGTTCAAGCGGTGAACTTGATACCGACGATGTGTTCTTTCGACTGCACAAGCAACAACCATTTCGAGGGGATAGTCCGAGCAAGCAAATAAGTGCGAACTCAGTCTCAGCTTCGAAGCGAAACTCCGAGCCTCAAGTGGACTGGAACGTGATCGCGTTCGACCACGCCAAGCACGGCTTCATCCTCCAAAACTTTGATCTCAAAGTCTTCAGCACTTCATGAGCTTTCCATCTCAATAGTTACTTCCCAATCAGCACCTCAGGCATTCAAACCACACAGCAGCTCAAGGCGGACTACTCACCATCCATTCATGTGTAGTACAATATAATTCCCACCATCAAAGCTCACTTCTTGTCATCGTCGCCATGACCACCATTCTTTCCTGTGACGGTCTTCTCGATTTGGTGCACCATCCACATGCAGTTCTGCGGGACGCTCGCCGCCTGTTTCTCCATCTGCGCAAAGATCCGCTGACATGACTCGACGTAACGCTCGCCAAAGCCGTCGAGGCGCTTGGCCCAGAAGTTGTACATCGCGTTCGCCGAGTACTTGGCACTCTCGACGCTCTTGTCCACCAGGTCCTCTATTTTTCATGAGCACAAGAACGGTCATAGTCATTAGCAACCAGTCATCTACAACCCCGCCATAGCCTCATAAACGCATTGTACCAAGTGTGAACATTGGCAGTAGTGGTGGCAGCCGCGGTTTGCCGACGGACGCCAGCGGGTTCTTCTCAGCCAACGCCGTCGCGTCATCGCCAGACACTTGGTCATCCCCAAAGAGCTCTTCGACCAGGTCAAAGTCGTCGTCATCATCACCATCATCCTGGTCGTCAAAGCCGTCGTCCAAGTCGCCATTCCTACGGCGTCGCTCGCGCTCCAGCTCGCGCATGACACGCTTGCGCTCCTCGATCGCCTTCATGAGTTCGCTCTCGTCTTTTTCAATGGCGATCACGCCCAGTCCTTTCACGAGCGGCAGGTGCTTGCCTTCGTACATCCACGCGCGCGAGTAGACTGTCAAGCCCAGACCCAGGTACGTGAACTCGTCGGTTCGCGGCGCCGCTAACACACATACAGGAGAGTATACAAGTACAGGTTAGAGTTTCATGGCATGAAGCGATAGATGTACTGTGTATCAGCTATGGACATGTGTCTAAATGACGTACGCGCTCGGTTCTTGAGCGCCTCGACGCGGTCGCGCGGCGCGCCGACCTCGAGCTCCAGCCCCCTGCAGCGCGGCGGCTCGCGCTGGTCCAGCATCGCTCTATTGACACACATACAGCAATCACAGCACCACGTTATCAAAGTCCACCCTATATACCGCCGGTTGCATTGCACAACGAAGAGCGCATCATCGTCATGGAGCTCTTTATTATGCGTCAACGTACTTTGTGTAGACGCTCACGCCGATGCAGTAGTTGCACGACGTCAACTCGCTGTCATCACCACCAGCTCCAGCACCGTCTCTTTTGCTGTTGTTGCTGTCCACCTGCTGCCGCGTCGCGTCGTTCTCGCGCGGAGACGTCGCCAGCACCTTCATCCTCTTCACCACACTCTCCATTCTCACTCGGTTGTCACAGCTGGAATTCGCGTCGTTTGCATCGTCACTCTTACAAATTGTGACATTTCCGTTTGTTGGTCTCGATAACTTCAGTGTCACTCAAGTGAACATTCAAGTGACCCACACCATATGGCAATCCTTCTTGATTTCTTCAAGCCACGTTCGGCAATTTGAAGCTAGACGAGACGAAAACGACAACGGCATGTTCGGCTCGACTTTCCACGCGAGCATCGCGCAGAGCGCTGCTGCAGCGGCTCAGCGCATGCGTGTGTCGTCTTCCTTTCGATCTGCGGATGACGATCCTTCTTTTCCTGACTCTATCGACGCAAAACTCGCGTCAAACAAGTCACTAGAGTCCATCGACCAAGACCAAGACGACAGCGACGTCTATGAGCTCGCGGACACCTATGGCAGCGACGCGGCGGCGCGGCTCGCCAAGATCCTGCGCCATCTAGAGCGCGCAGGCTTCGCCAAGGTGCGAGCGAACGAGTGGAGCGCGTTCGACCGCATCCTGAGCGGCGTCGCGTGGATTCTGCAGCAGGTCGTAAAGCGCGAGGATGCTGCCACTGGCCGCGTGCAGTGGGACGCGCTTTTTCAGTCGCATACAAAGATGAAGCCGCGTCTGGGATTTGCACAAGAGGTGGTGAAGCGTATTGAAGCCCTGCCATACGCGTGTCCCGTGCAGATCCAGCCGCACCAGCTGCTGCTACAGGACTTTGGCGACATTGGCGCCGTGCACCGACTCGTGACGTGGCTCATTGACCAGCAACAGAGTGCGACGCCGCACTTGGATGCGATCAGAAAGCACCGCAAGTATCAGGATGTCTTAGACCCCAGTCATCTGCTTGTTGTGCCAAAGCCGCTTAAGAAAGATGTACTGTACCTGCAAAATGCGTTCAAACCGAGACGCAAGTGGCAGTACATGGCCTCGGAGGACTGGAAGAACGAGCCCGAGGACGCGCTCATCCAGCGCTGTCTGCTGGAATACGGCGAGCGTGTGTGCGTCGCAGTGCTGGACGACGGTAAGGCTACGTCATCAGCCACGGAGAGCCTTGGTTCAGCTGGTGGAGCGGACGGTAAGCCGCCAAACCTCATGGCGCAGCTCGCAAGTCAAGCGGCCGCAGCTGCTTCAGCGGGGGTGACACTCACAAAGTCACGACCTGACAGTGGTGGTAGAAATGGAGCAAGCCGAGCCTCGTCGAAGCGATTCGTGGATCCGCAGGCAGCGGATTTCGAGATCCAGTACCAGAAAGTGATGAAACAGGCGATCGCGGAACAGCAGGAGCTGCTCAACAGGCAAAAGGAACGCGAGATTCAGCTACTTCAACAAGTTGTGTCGGTTTCCGAGGCGCCTGAGAGTGATATTAGTGAATTGCTTGGTGCTTCGGATCGTGGGACTGCTACTGTTGGTTCGGTTCATTCACGCAATGCTCGTTCGAGTGTTCAGTTGGAGAAAGAGCGCGTCGCACTACAAGAGCACGAGGCTCAGGTGCAGCAGCTGATCGAAGCGAAACGTGTTCTCGAAGCCCAAACCCAGGAGGCGCAGGACCAGGCGACTACTGTCAGCCAAGCTATCGTCAACATTGAGCAGGAAATGACGCAACTGGACGTGAAAGAAGCGCAGGATAGAAATGCGCTGCCATACCTAGCGATGTTGAGGAAGCTCGTTATCCAGAACGAGACACTCAAGCGTCAGAAGACCGAGTTCCGCGTGAAATGCCGCACAGAGCTCGAGAATCTGCATGCGCGTATTGCGCAGCTCAAGCTCCAGGCCGAGGAAGACCTGGCGAACCAGGACGAGGAGACCCTACGACTGGATGAGATTGAGCAGATGCACGCGCAGATGGCGGCCAAACACAAGGAGATGAAGGTCGCGCTCGCTAAGCAGACGCGCGAGATCCAGCTCAAGATGCGCAAGATCGACGAGGTTCCGACGCGCATCGAGCTGATCCAGTACGAGAAGCGTTTCCTCGAGCTCTACGAAGAGGTGGCGCTGACGCTCGACGAAACGCGCAAGTACTACTGCACGTACAACACGCTGCAGACGACACAGGAGTTTCTCGAGCGTGAGATCTCACTGATCAACAGCATCCACGAAAATTTTGACGTGGCCATGAGCTCGAAGGCTGCGACGCAGGCGTTTTTCACGCAGCTGGAAGGAATCATCCAGAATGTGCAGGGCATGGTGACAAAACAGCAGACGCAGCGCGCGGACCACCAGACGAACGTTGAGACGCTGGACAGCAAGTACCAGCTGCTGCTCGAGAAGGAGCGTACGTACGTGAATGCGATCCGAGAGTTCCAGAAGGAGTGCGAGAAGAACGAGAAGCTTGTGGCGAGACTGCTGCAGGTTCAGTCGCAGAGCCAGCAAGCAGACCAGCAGCCGTAAGGATTTGAGAGCATGAGACCGTACTGAAATGTGAATGAGGACACCTTACGCACATGCCAACTGTCTGCTAATAGTGACTGTGTTTGAATGAACCCAGGTAAACAGCCACAAGAAAAATCGTTGAACCCATCGCGAAACGTGTTACAGTCTTCCCTTGGTTAGTCAAGGGGGCACATCACCTCAAATCGGTATTCAAAAATAGAGGTTTAGAAATCAAGCAATATGATCAAAATATAATGTTTTACAGGTTACGAAGCACATCCTCAAATCACTTCTATATTTTTGAAATTTCACAATGGAATCAAAAACGTCATTCTGATTGGCGGAACCAAATCATAATATTCACCTTCCTTTTGTATGAGCTGTGGCAAATGCGCAGAGTACTGGTATTTCTATATATCCAGACTCGATTACAAATTTGGGCGGGAATTTGTGCATTGCCACTCTGCTTTGTGATCACAATGGTGAATTTCATTTTTCATATCCGATGTCCTGAAACCTTATAACGTTTCTTTCTTGGGATGTATTTATTTTTCGAGTAAATGGCTTCAGAAAGGTATTTCTTAGCCAAGGGAAGACTGTATTTGCTATTTCCGATCAAGTCCCTTCATTTCATACGTTGCTTGTTTACGGCCAGTGATAGAGCGAAGATGAGCGTCAAGCAGAAGAGCTCGCTCACGTTCGAAGCCTCACTCGGTGCGTATCTGAGCTTTGCGGGGCAGGTGCTCAGCGCAGCGTCGCCACTGGTCCAGGTCTGTACGAAAGAGGTGCTGAGCCCCATTGTCGTGGAAGCCCACCGGTTCGGCCAGCAAGTCGGCAAATCCTGCAGCTCCTCTTCTTCAGCTGACAGTGTTGATCCGCGCAAGCTGTTGAAGAAGCTGCAGACGCACCAGAGTGAACCGGAGGGGGGCCGCGCGGATGGGCAGATCGACAGACTGGCGTTTGAAGACTTGACGTGGGATTCACAAGGAGAGGTGGCTCAGACGCTGGAAATGGAGCTAGTGGAGCTGGAGAGTCGTGCTGCAGAGGCGAATCTCAGCGTCTGCATCCTCCTGGCATTGCGAGCAGCAACAGATGACGCCAAAGCGGCAATGCTCCCTGAGTCCGCCATCCTGTGGCTTCCACTTGAGAATCATCAAGGCAGTAACAATGGAAAGAAGCAGTACTTGCTGTACGTGTGCCCAGGTCGCATCAAGGTCGTGAGGAGCGTCGTGGAGCTGCTAAAGAAGCTGCGCGAGGAGGTGAAGCTGATGAACGGCAGCGACGCGGTCTACAACGTCTGGACATTGTCACGATCCGCTGCGTCTCAAATCAAGAAGAAGCCACCGGCTGCGGTATCAAAGCAGCCCCAAGTATCTGAGAAGACCCAGGTTGCGACACCAAGGAACGACGAGGTTCCAGAGAAAGCCGGAGCTGTGGTTGATGTAATGAAGGAGAAACCTGAAGAAGCGTCACTTATGGCGGAGAGACGGTCGTTGCCAAAAGAAATAGTTGTAGTGCCTCGGTTACAACGACCGATGTCCGTTCGACCTGCGCAAAACGAAGCTCGCGTGCTGCCAAATTCAACCTTCTGCTTCACAAACGAGCCAATCATGCGAGATCAAGTCGAGCGTGGAGCGACCTTAGAGCACTTGAACTCGGTTCGGCGCAAGAAGAAAGAAACACCGGAAGAAGAAGAGTTTTCGTTCACAGCTGGAGAGTTGACACCGCGTCAGCAGCAAGTAGTGAGCCCGTTGAAGGAAGAAAATGAAGAAGGGTTTTGTCAGAGACCCAAGGCACATCCAAGGAGGCAAGTCGTCTCGTCGTCGAACTCCAATGGTTTTCAAACAAGCGCACAACTTGACTCGACACGAAGTGTGCAAAGGGAGCTGCTGTGGCGAAGTCTCGACAGCGACTTGAAGAAGCCAGTGCTGCCGCGAGCTTTTCAAACGACAGATGCTGGCAAGCGTGAGATGGAGAACGACACCACCGATAACGACCAAAGTGTAAGTCCAATTGCGTTCAATTGCGTCCAGCGAAATGAAAGCACAGCTGATGTAGACTCGGAATCGTTACAGCAGGTTCTGCATCCTCCTCCGGACAGGAACAACTCGTCGATCTTCGCGTTCTCGAAACCAGCTTCCGCTTTCTATGATTTTTCGCAATTGACATCAAATGAGCCACATTTGGCGTCGCAACAACGTGGCATCCGATGTGCTGAAGCTTCGGAAAACAGGCAGTCTCGTGCACTGCGAGTGAAGAATTTAAGTCCTGGCGCAGCAGACAGCGGTATCGTGGATCAAGATTGCTTGACAGCACCCTTAATTGAGGTGAAGGCGGACATTAATGGCGATCGAGGTTCACAAAGTGATTCTCGAAAACTCGTGCCGGCCCGCAAGAACTACAAGGCAAAGCTTGGAAACCGAGTCTGGTGGGAGCTTCAGTGCGCTGCAGAGAAACTGTTGCAGGAGCAACAAGCTGTGGAACCAGCGAAGCGCGCAAACCACGCAGAGCAGCACGCAATCAGGAAGACGAACCCGCCGTCAGAACTTAGAGCTGCAAAAGGCATCAGCAGTCGCTCGCCGTTCAAGGATACCAAACCACAGCAGGAGGACACTCGTAGTGGAAGGAAGCCGAGCAGCAGTGGAGTAATCTCTCCAACGCCGCATTCAAAACCAGCGGAGATCATTCTGATCGAGGATGAGATTGATTCTGTACCAGAATCAGTGCCAAAACACCTGCAATTGTTCGTTGAAAACGAGGAGCCTGTCCAGATCGCCTCCGTCACCAGCAGATCGACGACGACGCGAGAATTCGCGCAAGCAAGAGTGCCTGAACATGAACCGCTGACTGCATGCTTTGCGGCAGACAAGAAAACTCCAAGTGAAGCTACTAGGGCGATCAAGTCCTCGGGCTGTAGTAGCCAGCTGACGCCAGACGAAAGTCACGATGAGCCGCACAGGCTGCTGTTTACGAAGAAAGCAGCTCACTTTGAACAAGGCCAAGACTTTGCGACGAACGACAAAGACAACAAGCTTCAGCATTCGGCACAAAACGCTACTGCGACCGCAAGTCAGGAAGCATTGAGCCACAACGACGTGAAAGCCAGCAAGAAGGTCGGTATGTCCAAGTCAACACATGTGAAAAGCTCCAAGGAACCAGATTCAAGTCCTCGCGCATTAGACTTCTATGCGGAAGAGCAAGTTGAGATAAGAGATGCAACTCGGGCACCGGAGCCGCGAACAGGCTACAATACAAACATGATGTGGAACTCCAAAGCCCACGACGTCAACCGCAGCTGTGATGCTAATGACGACGATGACGAGCTCGTTCAGAATCAGTGGACGAGCACTCGCACGTCGTACGCAGTTGAGCGAGAAGCAGACCAAGAAACTCCTCCACAGCGTTGTTTCGAGCCACTTGCTGCCACCAGCCAGAGCCAAGCAGAGGCAAAGACGCCGTTCAACGTCCATGGACGCGTTCCAATCCGTTGCAATCGAGATGTCCCGCCCAAGAGTCAATACTCACAGTTTGACGACGCCGACAGCTCGTCCGATGAAGAAGGCGACATGGATCGGTTCGAGCCCACTACGTGCACACCAATACAACCAGCTCACAGAGTCCACAGTACTAGCAGGCTAAACTATCACCAAGAAGTCGCTGAAGACGACGCGAGCGACCTCAAAGTAGTCGAAGCAAAGCTGCGAGAAGGCGACAGACAGCCACCGCATGTTGCCACGTTCATCACGTTTGAGCAGGACATCAAGATTTCGTCGAAAAAAGCCACGAGCACAGCAGCAACAGCAAACCAGAAGCACCAGACTCAGTCACGTGAGGATAAACTCGCCGAGCTGCGGCAGAAAAAGCTCTCGCAGCTGCACAGGGCACGTGAGGAGCAGCAGCAACAGCAGCAGAAGAAATCGTCGCTCTTGCTGCAAAAGACAAAATTGACTCTAGTAGCCCAGGCTGGCGTCTTCGACGAGCACTTTGCGCCAACGAGCACACCTGGGAAGGCTATACCTGCTGGAACAACAACGTATTTACGAGTCGCCAAGAAGCCGTCGAACAAGAAACTGATCCAGAACGCGCTCGAGTACACGCTGCTCGCGGGTTTCTCGATGGAGAAGGAGCGCAACGCAGCTCTTCAGGCACTCGCGCTTTCCAGTTGCGACAACTTCATCGTGCTACTCAAGAGTACGAAAGACCTCAAGTTCCGCGCGCTCTATGAGCACTACACGGACCGCGAGGAGGTTGTGAAGCTCTTTGCGTCCGCTTCAAACACGCCGCTGATGCTCACGGGTGACACGATCGGCCAGTTCTTCAAGTACAACAGTGGCAAGAAGGAGTTTGTGGCCATTGACTCGCGCGCGTTCACGATGAAGACCGACGCGTGCGCGCTCAAGGACGAGCTCGTATTCAAGAAGAAGACGGGACTCGGAAAGCTACTCTGAGCTAACAGTTGTGTCTGCAACCATGCCAGTTTACAATTGGAGCATGATGAGGGCTGCAAGCGCCGACACTGCTGGATGGTGGTGTTATATTGTTGAGTGGTGCTGCTGCTGAGCTTTGATGGTTCATAGGTGTTCTTTCTACTGATATAGGTCACTCCTACCAATCGGTTAGATTTGGAGACGAGTGAGTACTGACAACCAACTTGACAAGACGGCTACTTTTGACGCGAGTTCAGTCGCACCATCATCCTCACTGGACCACACTCACCCATGCATGGCCGCCTTTGTCCCAGACTTAGGGTGTGGAGTAGTGCTGCTGCTGGGAGGCAGCTTTCGAAGGACCTCGGATACTCCGGAACGGAGCCAACGAAGGAAGCACCGGTGTTGCTGGAGGCGTGATCGCTGGGTGGTGCCGAGACTGCTGCTGCTGTTGATGCTGTGAATGGTGAGAGATCGCTTGGTTTTCATGTTGACGGTACTGCTGGTGCTGGCTCGAAAGGTCCCTTGCTGGTGGCAATGCTCGTGGCGTCGGCGCCTGCTTTGATGCGAACGGCTGGGCTGAACCAGCTGGAGCTGAGGATATTGCTGCGGATACCTGGGTTGCTAATGATGGCAGCATGCGCGATGTACCAGTTGAAGCGTAGGACGACGCCGCTGCTGCTGATGGCGGTGAGTGCCTCCGCTGCAAGTCGCTGCTGCGAATTTCTCTTCGTTCTCGTTCTGCGGAGCTCTGCATCTGCTGCTGTGCTCGTAGATAGGACGCTGACGATGGACCTGAAGTCTGCAGCCTCGCGTGATGCGGACTGATTGCGTATGACGACGGGTGGTACATCGGCGGCATACCACGAGGTGAGACCGACGTGTGGTGGTGGTATCCACGTTCGTCAGCACTACCGCCACTAATAGAGGACTCCGTGTACCGGGGATGCCGGGCCACCGGAGCTGCACCAGGCACCAGGATGCTCGCTGCCATGAGCTCCGAGGGCGAGTATTGCGGTGCATACGCTGTCCCTAGCGCATGTGGTGATGATGATCGTACAACTGACGCCTCTTGAGCCGCTGGGTATCGACCTGGCGGGTACGAAGACCGCTCCGCTTGATACAAGGGAGGGTACGATCCAGCTTCACCACTGCCGCCATCGTACGACGCTCGTCGCTCACCAAAGCCATCATGTGCCTCGAAACTGCCGTCTGTATGCCTTCGCTCTCGCTCTCTGCCTCTTGCTTGTCTGTAGACCTGTTCTGGCGTCGGACCTCGTTCGCCTGTCAGGTGCTCCTGCTGACTCCCCACCGATATTCTGGAACTCGGTGTTGACACGATCGCTGACAGAGGACGTAGAGGCACCAGCGGACGTTCTACAAAGCTGGTGGTTCTCGAACTCGGGTGATCACTAGGCGAGGTAGCTGAGACGCCTCGGGGTGTCTCCTGTGCTCGGTGGTAGTATCTTGATCGCTCCGGGTCTCGATCAGTAGCACTGTGGATATACTGGTGGTGATACTGGTGCTCTGGCCCTGGGTGACTGGTGGTGTACTCATGTTGCTGAGGCGGTCGTGGGGGGTACTCTCGAGCCTGGTACTGCTGCTGCTCGTGGTGGTAGCTCGCTGGGTCTCCTCGATACTGCTCAGGAACGTATGCAGGTCGCACTAAACCTACGAAGCTCCTCACATCTGCAGCACCACTTTGTTCAGCATCGATTTCAGACTTGATCTGATATTGGCTCGCTGTCTCCATCTCGTGGCATGGCCGTCGTCCCGCGTGTTTGGCTCCATCAAAGCGCCGGATCTTGCGCTGCGACTTGTCAGATCGACTGACAGGAGGTGGTGACTCACGCTTCAGCGCCTCAGTGTCCTTCACATCCAACCGGCGTCCTCCAGGTCGCCGTCGATCCTCACTCATGGTCTCGTCGTCATCACCGTCAGCATTGTCGTCGTCCTCATCGTCGTCGTCAGCCGGCCCCTCGCCGCTGCTGCCCCGGCGCCGCTTGCGCGAGAACTTCTTGGCGTCGAACTTGCGCTGGTGCTGGTTCTGCTTGGACCGGTGCTCGTCGCACAAGTTGTGCGCCTTGCCGTTGCGCTTGAGCGCGCGTTCGTTCTCGCACTTGCGCGACTGGTACAGGCACTTGCCCCGGAACTCGCGCTTGAGGCTCGGGGTCGGCGCTGAGCTGGATGCCATTCGACTCTTGCTGTTGCTACTGCTGTGAGGGCTCCTGGTTTGGGATGATGCGACGACCTCCAGGGCGCTTGCGTGGAACGCCGGGCCAGAGACCGAAACTGCGAGCGGCGACTTGGCGGATCTGCTGCTGGCTGGCGGAGCTGTTGCTGAGACGCTCGTGGCTGCTGAGACGAAGCTTTTGGCCCAGGCTCTCTGCTGTTGTTCGTCGTCGCTGTTGGGACTCATGCCTCGGGACGATGGCGACGAGTTCTGTCGCATTGGCGATCACGCACGTGAGTGTAAGGTGTTGTTGTGCGCAAACAGCAATGCAATGCAATACTTGCGCTTGCTTGATGACAATCACAATCAATCACAGGCGCAGACGCGTGCAGTCGTCGTACAGAACCAAGCAGCAATAAGGACACGTGAACGTTCGGTGCAGTATGTTGCCAGTGTCCACGCCAGCAGGCTTGTGCTCTCTGTGGTGCGGTGACGGTCGGTCGAGTTGTGTACTTGCTTGCGCGTGCTGATGTCGCGCGGCTTGCGTCGCTGCGTGAGTGTGCGTGTCGTGTGTTGTTTGCTTGTTTGGATTCTACCAGACGTGCACACGAGGCGATGTTTGGATTTGGGATCGGATCGGGATCAGTGGTCGGGTGGTGGTGTAAAGGGACTTGCGAGGGAAACAAGCCACGTTCACGTTCCCCCCACCGATCGACGACCGCACAACAACAACAACACAAGCAGCAAACAAGCGCACAAGTCCACTTGTGTGACGTGCTGACGTAGCGAACAAAGACGAGGAGCTCCGAGCTGATCCGGCCGCAAGCGAACAAGCTTCAAATGGGCTACCCGCCGACCAGCGATGGATGGAGTGAGTTTAGCGAAACAATGACTATAAGAGAGAGAGAGGGACGGCGACGCGAGGTCCTTGAATGAATGGAACGCCGCAAAACGAGCCGGTTGGGCTGGGAATTGGGGGGAACAAACTGGCAAAAAGAATGCTCATCTGATGATAAAGATTATTTGAGAATCTACGTCAGAAAGATGTCCCTCTGCTTCATAAGTGCTGTTCATGAAAACCCGGCCCGTATTTTTGTGACAGGAAACCCATAGGTCAAAGTAGACTTCAACTATACAAACAACTCGTACATTTCGAATCGCTTCTGTGGGTTTCTGTCACGGGCTTAAAAAAATAAAATTGTGACAGGAAACCCGCATTACAGTTTCACTTTGAGCAGCAAATTATTTTATCGAACGTCACCATGTATTATGTTGGAGAGGGCGCGCCCTTTTAACATTTTAGAACATAGAACAGTCCACTCACATTTCTGAGTTGGACCGGCTCTGTCAAGTTTTTTTTTGTAATTTTATTAGCTTCAGACGTATGAAAATATGAATGTCAAAATATGAATATGAGATCATCGATTTTTTCTGTTCATTCAACGTCCCGTTTATATTCTACTGCGCATAGCCAGGTCGATGGGACGAATTTCGCTTTGATCCATTTTGACGCCACGCAGCAAAGACGCAAGCACAACAAATTTGCTTTGCTCAACCCAACAACTTGCGGAAAGGGGCACTGTGGTGGCTACAGACACAGCCTTGTCCCAGTTGTTGTTGCTGCTGGCGTTGTGGCTTGTGCAAAGGGATCACAGCGACTCCGTTCAAAAAAGCGTTTCCCTTCAATTCTACGTACCGAATTTTATAAACCAAATCTCACGTATCTGCCATAAACCTCCGTAATCTACTCATTACGCGAGGCGGTTTATGATTGGCCAGCACGCAAAATCGGACCCGCTCCGATATATTTACCGTTTGCTTGTCTGACGCGCGCGAGAATTTATTTTGTCGGACAGGAGTGCTTCAACATGCCGTTTTTCACGTGCGCTCTATTGGCACGCGCTACGGGAATTTCTTCGTCCGATTTCTTAATTTCGCTGTGACTAGCACTATCTCGCAGCGGCTCGCGTTACCGCGCGGCTGTATTTTTTTCAAGATATTTTCGGGAACAGAAACAACGTGCGTGACGATTTATAGAATGTGGCGCGTCCAGATAATCAGGTCAAGTGCGTACAGTAGTGGGAAACAAAGACCCCGACCGTACACAAATCGCATGCCCTTTTTGTTCAACACAGAAATGCGCTTAAAGAAACTTGCGTGCGTAAATATAGGCGCACGACTGTCTGCTACTGTATTGCTGTAGGGGCCATCAAATCGAGCCAAAGCCCTCCCGCAGCTCAAATTTTGTCAACTTCCCCACCACTCAAGCGAGCGTTTGCCTGTCTGCATGTCGGTAAGCGCGGTGTCGGTGTGAATGCGATGAGTGATTTGATCAATCTGTGCCAACAACCGAGGTGCTCTAGGTATCCGCTTTGCCGAGCGTTCGCCTCGCAAGACAAACGTACAGTAGTCCACAAATGTTCAAGGCGTGAGCATTCATCACTGTTCCGCATTGTTGTCTTCTTTTTAGTCTTGGTGGATTTAAATGAGTCTTGCAGTGAAACATATTTTTTATCGCAATTTTTTTTGCTTAATAACTGTAATGGGAAATTGCTTAGAATAGTTTTGTCTAAATTCTTGTATGAGCAATTTCCCATTGCAGTTTGACGTTCGGAATGTAAACTGCGAATAAGCTGCGTAAAACGCGTTGTGCTTGCTTTAGTAAAATCAAAATAAAACACGCAAAGACTTTCTTTCGAGGCGGCTCACAGCGACTGGTCTGTGCGGATTAGCTCGTCTCGTCTTTTCACGAATCGATCACGGCATTGAAGCGTGAGTAAGCTTTAAGCACAACAATGGGTCGATCCAGCTTTCTCTCGGATAAGTACGCAGCTTAACGAGCTCCTATATGAATATTGGAAATCATTCCATGAATATCACGCACACCGATAAATATTTCTTCTGGAGGCGCTCAGCGCTTCACTTTAAAGTGCACTCTCAGTATTAGCCGAAGAAACACGAGGGCTGACGCCGCCAACAACGGAGCTCTCCGATCGATGAAATCTGCGAGAGTTGCCTCGAGAACTTCGCAATTGAACGGTGCGGCGTGGGATCTCAGGAATTGAAGGATCCGGCTTTCGCGCACGTGCAGCCCTTTCAACCGACGGACCATCACCAATCATTCGTGCGTAGCGCCTCAGCACGAGCGCTCTTCGGTTTTTCCAGCCCAGTCTGCCAGCAAAAAAGTCACTTGATCTCGCGGTACTGTACAACGTTCTCGTTCGCACACGGTGCTGGATGGAATTACTTCGCCTGTCGGTGTGAGCATGTATCCGATATCGTTGGGGTTGCTGGGAATCTGGGCGTCGATTTTCGTTTTGCTTTCCTCGAGTCCAGTTACCACCTTAAACCTGAAATGTGGACCCACGCCACCGCAGCTTTAGTTCCTGGCCTCTGAAGGCGATTGATTGCCTTCACCTAAAGCCTCAGTAAGTAAGCCCAGGTCGACAGGCGACCTGCCTGGTCGGTGGGCGGTATCGTTTTGTCGGAACTTTGACTGGCGTGGCGTGAAAGGGGAAACAATCAACCTGATGTGTAAACGAATCGCGTGCCTTTCGTCAGATCCCACCTTGCGTCCACCTGAATGATGCGAGTCTGTGAATTGTACACCCTGAGGTCCGAGGGTCTTCGCTTTGTTGCTCGTGCTTTGGCAGCATCGTGGGAAACAAAGGGATTCACGAGTCTGATCTGAACGTGCACGACAATGCGAAAACACAAAGATTGAGACGTGAGGTGGACTGTGCACTGTTTTAGGTGTCTTAGCAAGCAAGTGATGGCGTCGATCGATCGATCGCGTGCGTTGTGCGTTGCGTTGAGAGGTCTTCACAGTCCCTGCAGTCGTCGCCGCATTGCAGCCGCTTGCTTCGTTTTGCTTCTGATCGGATCACACGCTGTGAGTTGTGAGTTGGACTTCTTCCATCTTCCACGGCACGTTTGGTTCAACTGCGTGTCGTCTTTTATCTTCGCCGCGGGAAGGTATCAGAAAGAGAGAAAGGTTCTCATCACAACACGCAGAGGATGAAAACTCAGGCGCGTTTGTGTGTCTGTTGTTTATGTCTCTCGTTATCCACCCGTCTTCGGGCCGCACTGTCCAAGGACAACTCGTTGAAGCTCAGGCTGTGCCGAACAATTAAACGGTTGTGAATATTGTAGAAGCATGTGCCATCTTCCAGGATAGACTGTCGCCTTTGTGGTGTAGGGCGGGAAGCACGCGACCGCCTCGTCCTTCCAGTGCGCAATCCATGATCAGTCAGGGGAAAGTGCGTGTCCACTTCATGTGCTTCATCGCCACACACGTAGATCGGCCTAATCTCCGGCTCCATTCTGCCGACGCCTCAGCTACTAGCTTCTCCACGAGAAGCCGCACGCAGCACAAATCCTCAATAGCAAGCTGCACTTGGCAAAGTGTTTTATGTTCGCGGATCCGCAACCTTGTCAGTCTCTACCCGCGTGCTCGTTTTGTCAAACGAACGTGCACGACAACCAATATGGCGATTCGTTGTTGACACCTTATGAGTGTGTGAGCGAGCGAGCGTGATGACGACGATGGGTTTTGTATCGCGACAGCCCCCTCCCCCAACAGCAGACCAGCAAAGCCGTTCTCACGCACTCGAGTGTTCGACATGGACCACGATCATCTCCCTCAGTTTCACATCCCGGATCTGCACGGTATCTACTGTATACACACAATGGAAACCTAATTGCCAACACTCCGAGCACCTCACAACTGCGCGACCACGCCAACTCGCTCCGCTCATTCATCGACCCACGCACGCTCGACGTGACGCTGCGCATCTGGTGGCGCATTCTCCCCACACACTACTTTTTCTGGCGGCAACACAGCGACACACGACTTCGACACTGCGCTCACGGCTGCACGTCAATCGAGACTTACCGCCATCTCTTCTGGGAATGCCAACACAGTCGCTCGATATGGACCCTCGTTCTCCGACAGTGGCGCTACTTCCTCACCCGTCCGATCCAATGGCACCAAGTGCTCTTTGGCCTCGATCTGCCACTCAAGACACGATGGAAACAACACAGCAACAGCGTCATTTTAGCGTGGAACATCACACGCAGTATCGTGCTCGCCAGCATCTGGAAGAACCGCAACCACTTCAAACACCGACGCGAGTTACCCCCTCACCCAGTGACACAGTGGCATTAGATCGACTCTCGACGGCGCCAACATCTCCGATACGCTCTTCGACGCGCTATCGCTGACAACGACATCGACTCCAGCGACGGCCTCATCCGTATCGCATCCGTCTTTGCTCAGTCTCCACTCGTACAGTATCGCCCCTCCCTCAACGTAGAAATGTAGAATAGCTTAACCGCAAAAGGGCTGGCCCCTCTGGCAGATGAGAAAGTCCCACCCAACATAACAAGTTAGGTGCTTTTGCCCCCATAAAAAAAACCAACGCCATAAACGGTGCAGGAGCTAGAGCGCATCCAAAAACAGTTCCTGTGGCACTCGTCGCTGACAGCAGAGCGAACGCGGCACAAGATCAACCCGGCGCTGCTCTTCGCTCCACTTAAAGCAGGAGGTCTCGGACTCATACTGATACCGCTCGCGATCAAGAGGCAAGCGATGAGGCGAGCAGCGGCTTGGATCAACAAGTTAGGTGCTTTTGCCCCCTCCAAGGCATTTACAGTGATATGAAAAACTATAGACGCGCTCACATTTCGCGCTGTAACTTTTGATCACTCACTAGATTCGAATGCAGTTTGGATGTGAGAAAGCTCTTTCTAAGAGGACCAAATCAACCATCAAAAGTGAGCAAAACAGAAAACTAAAAATTCAGGAGCCATTTTTACCAAAATGACCATATGAAAAACTATAGACGCACTTGCTAAAGTCTCATTACTTGTCAATCGTGTTGCCGCGCTGGAGGATCACTTGAGCCATTCGAGTAGGCATTCCGTCGATCAAGCCTTTGAGGTAGTTGCTTCCGATCTCGCGCCAACTCTGCTCAATCTGGGACTTCAACTGTTCTCGACTGATGAACTGGCGCCCGTTCGCATACACCGACCTGGCCAACACACCCCAAACGTTTTCTATAGGGTTTAGATCGGGGCTTTTGGCTGGCCACTTACTCACCTCGGCGTCGAGCATCTTGAGGTAGTCCGTAGTTTCCTGCGGCGTGTGAATGCTGGCGTTATCCTGTTGGAAGATCACCATAGAACTGCCGCTCTGTCGCTTCAAATCCGCGATAGCAGAAACCAAATACTGCTTGAGCGTCTCCACGTACTTTGACGAGTTCTGCTTGCCTTCCAAGAAGGTCAGCTCCGTCTTTCCGTAGTAGCTAAAGCCACCCCAGATCATTACGGACCCACCACCGGCGACGTTACATGAGAACCGCTCACGCTCCTTCCGCAGGTCATGCCAATAGAACTGACAACCGTCAGGACCATCTAAATTGAACTTCTTTTCATCCGAAAAGATGGTCAATTTAAGTTCTGCAAACCTGTTGAGGTTGCGAACGGCAAACTCAACGCGTTTCTTCTTGTGGAGGGTGGTGAGCTTGGGACACTTCTTGCGCTTGA
>JAADXK010000506.1:0-21465 GCA_023337805.1 Globisporangium barbulae
AAATGTTTCGAATGAACCAACGAAATATATCGATGAGTGGTTTTCATTGAACGTTTTTAAATTTAAAAACTGTTAATAACAGTTAATAACAGTTTTTAAATGTGCAATGTTAAATGGTGTGAAAAACAATAGCCAACACTAGGTTGTATGCAATCACGTTCGTAAATTCGCGTTTCTAGAAGGAAACCGTGCCATATTTGTAAACTATGCATACCTTTTACAGGAAGGTCATTTTTGTAGTTTATGGAAGTAAGGCTCAAAAACAAAAACAAAAACGTTTTGTGAGCTTTCACACTTCCTTGTCACTGTCTACGCAGTCACAACAGACTGCAACCTCAAGCAAAGAGGCTCACTCACTCAAGAACGAGCAAGTGATGGCGACGACCACAAGCGACACCAACGCGCTGCGCAATCGGCTCTCGGCGCAAGCACCGGCGACAGCAGCAGGAGCAATCGCAGCGCCTACGAAGCCCTGGGAGCAGCGTCTCGCGCCTCGAACGAGTGTGTATTGATTGCCGTCGCTTCGGCCCCTTTCTCTCCCATCATCAGACGAACTGACCCAGCATGTGATGTGAACAACAACAGGCATCAGCGACGCGGGAAGTGCGACTTCTTCTGTTGGTGGCGTGGGCTCCTCTGTACGGTCCACTGCGCAATTGCCGCTGTCGACATCGACCGCGGAGAGCGGCGGCCTGCAAACGACGAGCGCAGCGTACTCGACCGCAAACAGCCAAATGAACGGCATGATGAACTCGACTGGATCGATGATGAACAGTGGGTACGGCGGCGTGAGCAGCTACAACTCACCAGGCTACGGCACGGGCTCAACGTATGGATCCACGTACGGCTCGACAGGGTATGGCGGTGGCTATGGCGGCGGAATGGGCTTGTACGGCGGGATGAGCTCGTATGGCGGAGGCCTCGGCGGCTATGGTAGCGGATACGGAAGCGGTTATGGTGGTGGCTACGGCATGTCGCGATATGGAGGCGGCTACGGCGGCGGAATGATGGGCGGCATGGGCGGAATGGGCGGCATGGGCGGAATGAGCGGAATGGACCCAAATGGCCAAATGGGCTTCCTCCACACGTTCAGTCAGACCGTCGGGTCGCTAGGACAGATCACAGAGGTACGTGCTCTGTCATTGATACTTGATCTTGCTGATGGTGAGGATACTGATGCTGTGTGCGTGTGTGTCTGGCTGTATTGCTTACAGATGCTTGGCATGAACGCTGAAGCGCTGCATTTCTGCATGGGGAGCTTCGTGAACTTTGTCGAGCGAATTGGCGCAATGTGCGCGGGCATGGCCTCGATGGTCACACCGCGCCCCGACTTTCCGTCAGGACATCCAATGCATGGTACGTCGCTGGTGTGCGTCAGTGAACTACTGAGCTGCTCGGTTTGAAGGCGCTAACGAACGATTTTTGGTATCTTCATTTTATCGATCAACAGGACAACCCCCGACAGAGGAAGAGGAGAAGAGTCGGAAGCGACGAGTGCGTATCTTCCAGTTCTTATTCAGCATGGTCGCGCTTACGACCATGTACAAGGTTCTCCGCTGGCTGGGCGCGTTCAAGAACAAGGCACAAAAAGCGCTAGTTGCTCCGCCAACTCCTGCGATGAACCGGAACCTGGAGCGAATTTTTCAGAACACCGCTGGTGGGCGAAGCCGAGCGCTTCTTCAATAACGAGTGAATGCATTGGAAATTGTTTGGTGATTTGTTGTTGTTGTGTCTGTGTGCGTGGAGTGCCACATGTGCGTGCTAGAGTAAAATGAAATGTTGAGTGCACGAAGAAAGCAAGCAAGCCATGTAACACGTTTAGCTCTATCAAGCAAAAAATCGTCCATCAGTGTGGAAAGTCCAACACCGCTATAGCGCGCTATGGCAATGCTCTATCTCTTCATCCACCGCTGATGGGCGGGATCAGCGCGACCTCGTCTCCGTCGTGCAGCTCGGCGTCATCGTCGGAATACTCGAGGTTGCGCGCGAGCGTGATGGCGCTGATCGCGGCCTGCGCTGCCGGGTACATCTCGCAGAGCTTCTTGCGCAGGTCGCCGAGCGTCAGCGCCGCCCCATTGTTGCTGAGCGTCACTTCTTCTTCGCGCTTGCCGATGTCTTCCCGCGCGGACGCGAAGTAGAGCACTTTGACGCGCATTGTGCTCTTGTCGCAAGTGAATGTGAAGTGAAGATAAGCGTGATTGCATCACTGTGAGATGTTGCTCGAAGGTCGCTTGAATCCACGGTAAATCTCTCGACAAACATCGGAACAGGCGGATCTTGAAGCGGTGTGAGCGAGCGTATCCCAAAAGGAAAGCAAGAGGTCGCCCGCAATGGCGGCGAGCGCTAGTGGTGGCGGCGGCGGCAAGAAGCCATGGCGCTACTACTACGTCATGGCGTTTCCCTACAGAAGCACCATTCCGAGAGAGAAGGTCCGTACCATACTCAGTTCTTGTTCTACTTGAGCCGTGCAAATTCACACGAGGGCTTTAGTTCACCGATATCAAGCGTCACTGTATGGCTTTGTAGCTTTTGGCGATGCGTGAGGCTACAGATGCCATAGAGCGCAGAGAGGAGGAGTATCTGCACAAGATCGCAGATCGTTACGCGCTCCCGGAGAAGAAGGCGCCACCGTCGCCGGTTCCAGGGTACATTCGCGCGCTGCTCCAGCAAATCGCGCTAGGCGTGATGGTGCTCATGATCGTTGCACTGGTCGTTGTCTACCGCGTGCACGTCTCGGATACGAAAGACCACATCACGCAAGATCTAGTGTACGCAGTGGTTGGTTGCATCTTTGCGGTGTTCATCGTGAACGCGCTCGGCTGGATCGCGCTCTCATGGCACAACCGAGCCGGAGTCTGCTGCTTCGCATTCTTTGTGCTGGTGTTGTGCGTGCTCTCCGGCTTTGCTATCGATCAGCTCGTGACATTGCAATTCACGCAGAGGAATTTGCAAGATGCCTTGACGGAAAACCGGCGTAATTTCACGGAAGAGGACGTGGAGCAACTGGTGAACGGCGGCCCCGCTCCATCACTGCTGCACCGATTTATACTGGATGGACCGGCACACTTTTTGCGGTGGCTGCAATCGCATTGTTCGTTTGCTGCAAATGTACAGACGACACGTGGTGGCAGTAGCAATTCGACTGACGACGGGAGTGCTCATACAGACCAGATGATCGACTCGCTGGATTTCTACACAGGTTTCTGGAGACCGCGCGAGCAGGAGTGTGTGGACTCGGCGCTCTCAATTTACAGAAAGATCGAAGCTGCTACTCAGCTCACTTTGACAGCGCTGCTCGTGGTCATGGGCGTCCAATTGGTGCTGAGCGGAACGCTGTTCCTCCTTGAAGAAACTGAGTCCGTGGGTGATTCGGATCAAGCTCCAGTCAAGGGCAAGCGCTCAAAGAAGAAGAAGGACAAGAAGGGCGCAAGGTCCAGATCCCAGAGGCGACACCAGCAACAGCCCTATCTCTCAGTGCTACGACTGCTATCGTTCGCGATCGCAGCTTCTGGACTCATCACATGTGCATTGAGTGCGGATCTCCTCGTATCATGTGACTTCTCAATGGCTACAGCGAGGTACATCCTCATCGGCATCTTCAGCTCCGGCGTCGCTGGTATCGTCGCCAGCTTTCTCATTTCGTGCTGCCATTGGGAGAGAACGAGCTTTATCAAGTGGCTGCTCGTGCTGCTCGCGATTGCCAACATCTACGCGGTCGCCAACTGCATGACGCTCCAGGAGGTGCTTCGTGGGGAGAAAACTGACGCGTCAATCTCAAAAGGTGTGATTCTTCAGGACGCATACGACTTGGTGAGCAACCAGACGTGCGCGACGGTGACCACGTGGCGCGCGCATACCTGCAAACACAAGAAACCACGCATCGCTCTTCCTGAAAACAACAATAACAACCCGAGCATCGCCATCGCCGTCGGAGACGCAGAATTTGATTCGGTTTGTCAAGATGAACTCGTGTCGCTGCTACTGGCGACGCTCAGACCCGGAATTGCGTGGCTCGCAGGGCTCGTGGCACTCAACTGCCTCTCGTTGCTGATCCTTCTCGCGCCAGCGTTCCAGAGTTTCAGCTCAGCGCTCGCTCGGAGCTTTTGCAACTGCTTGTGCTTCTCAGGCTCAAGTTCATCTTCACCAGCCATAGCAGCAGCAGAGCCAAGTGAGAAAGTACAGTTAAAGCACGCCTCGCTGGTGCTCGAGGTTGCTCGCGAGCTGTACTTGTCGACGGTCCGCATCAAGGACGAAGCCGTTTTGGAGGCCGAGACAGCGGCGTTTAACGACGAGTGGGCCTTGATGACTGGCTGCAACGCCACAGACATCACGAATGCGACCATCATCTACCAGAACGAGTTTGACGCGATCGTGCGGTCGCTCGTGATCCGCCGCCTCACGACGCACTGCAAAATGGACGTGAGTCTGAGCGTCTCTAAGGACGTCAAGCAGCTCTTCGCCAAGATTCACGCGTCCGACAACCTGCTCATGACGGCACTCTGCGACATGGAGTACACGCTCGAACTTGCCGAGTTCGTGGACCCCGGTCCATTGTTCTGGCGCAACAAGCGTGAGATCAAGAACGACCTGAAAGTGCTGGATTCGCACACAATCAAGCAGAAGCTCAAGCTCCTAGCTGCAAACAACGTAATTACCAGGAAAGAAGCCGAACGCTTTCCCAGCGAGTCACTCTCGAGGGTCTCGGCGCGCATCCACGCGCTCATGCGAGCTGCTCGCGTTTCGAACGGGTCGCTAAAGTGCTGCAATCCGCACCTGCCGTTCGCGCAGTACGTGCCGCACACCGAGTTCCAGTACCTCTTCAAGAAACACCCGAACCAACTGGAGATCCCGGGCAACGTGCGGCGCTCGTCGGTGCTTCGAACAATCGATAGCCTGCGCATCACGCGGCACCTGATCGAAGCGGAGCTCAATGTGAACCAGATGGTCGAGAACGGCTTGCTGACGTCCTTCCACTGTCTGCACAGCGCCAGCCGGTTCGACTTCAACTCTAGAGCGAAACTCGCGTCGTCCTGGGTCTTCTTCTGGCGACCACGGCACTTGCCAGGCGAGTTTGAGCCCGAGACCCACTGGTTCCTGAACCAGTTCGGTCGACTGAATCCATTCCGCCAGCCGCTGCGCGACATCCGCGACTACTTTGGCGAGTGCATCGCGTTCTACTTCGCCTGGCTCGCTTTCTACGCGCAGCTGCTCATGCTGCCAGCGGTTGCTGTTATTGTGATGGCGCTGTACCAGCAGGACGATCCGGAGTTCATGATCTCGTGGTCGTTCTATCGAACTGGTCACGCGCCTAGCACACAGTTCACCATCAGTCGCGTGTCTTTTGCGCTCGGGCTCAGCGTAATCCTCTGGGGGATCCTGTTTGCCAAGTTCTGGGAGCGCAAGAGCGTCTGGTATCAGCTCGAGTGGGGCACGACGCATCTGGACCTGGATCTGCAGGACCGCACGGGCTTCTGGGGCGTCATGCGGCGCAACCCGGTGACGAACGAGGTCGAGATCTACTTTAACGGCCGCAGGCGCATGCTGCGGCAGCTCGGCTCCATAATTTTGATATTGGGGCTCGGTGCAGCGAACCTGCTGCTCGTCGTCGCGCTCATTCTCTCGCAGGGGTACTTTGCACAATGGGGGCTCAGTTTGCGGCTCGTGGTGCTGCTGAGCAGCAGCTGCCAGGCGTTTCTCATCCAGTGGAACGGTGACTTCATCTCGGCCGTCGCGCACAAGCTGAGCGAGTTTGAAAACTACCAGAACGGCGCAGCATTCCAGGTGAGCGTGGTCGCTAAAGTGTTTGTGCTGCAGCTACTGAACACGTACTCGGGCTTGCTGGTGCTCGCGTTCACTGATCTGTCGTGGCTCGAGCACACGTTGCCCTTTAGCTCGCTCTACAAAGTCTATGAGACGCAGGTCGTGCCCGAGATGAACGTGCTCGTGCAGCTCGAGACGCTGCTGCTGTTGATCTTCGTGGCGCGCATCACGTCGCACCTGCTCGGTATCCTGCATAGCTACTCGCTGGGGAAGCTCGCTCTTGCCAACCTCGCGCATGCTCAGCAGATACCAAGCAGCAGCACGACACAAACTGCAAACTCAATACCTGATGGCACGACGACCAGGAGCAGCGTCGAGGACGAGAACGCGCTCGAGCCGTACCGCGGTGCGTATGAGGATTACACGGAGATTGTAGTTCAGTTCGGGCTCGTGGTGATGTTCTCGAGCGTATTCCCGCTCGCGCCGCTGCTGGCGTTCGTTGAGTGCGTGCTCGAGATGCGACTGGACGCGCTCGATCTGTGTCTGTTCTTTCAGCGACCAGCACCCGAAGCCGCAGCGGATATCGGACCCTGGGCGGCGTGCATCCAGATCCTGCTTAAGCTCGCGTTCGCGACGCTCTTCGGCCTCGTGTACTTCACAGCCGACAACCACAGTGAATTGAGTCTCGTGCAGCGCGCGAGCGCGTTTCTGGTCGCGACGCTGACGTGCTGGCTGCTCTCGGAGATACTCTGGCTCGTGTTGCCGTCCACAAGCACGCAGGCGCAAGAGGTCCAAGCAAGAAATGAGTTCCTCGTGGAGCGCTACTTTGGAGTCGACAACAATAGCAGCAGCGGCGCTGGTGAGCATGCAGATGCATTTGGTGCTGGAGGAGACTTTGACGGGAACAAGAAAGTCGCAGAGCTCGTCGCGTCCATCGAGACCAGTACTGTCGACGACAAAGTCAAGGCAGCGCAGAGCAAACTGGAAGACGACTCGTCCGTGGAGCACTATCGTGAGCGCATCGAGCTGCTCCAGAGACTGAACGTCGCCATGCGACGACGCGAAGAGCTGCTCCCGACCGACGAGGTTGATATACCCACTGCCGAAGTCACTGCTGCTCCAGTCATCCATACCAGTAGCTCACCGTATGCTGAGGGTCCACCAGTGGATGAAGAGCATATTATCATTGATGACGATGAGGAAGAAGATCAAGAGGAGATGATCGTGGGCTACTTCCGACCAGTGAGGACACCGAGCGTGCCAGCGAGTCCAAACAATGATGATCAGCAACAACAGCAGCCGCACTCTGAGCAGTCGCAACAACCTGATGCCGTTCCTTTAACCCTATCGGATCCCAACGCCGAAGCGAGCTCGGCTGAAGACGTCGCACTTGGAATCCCGATCGCGCAAGACGTGCGCGAGAGCAGCGCCTCCGTCTCATCCATTGCTCCTCCATCGACCGCAGCTGGCGCGTTCAGCTCCGACCGGCGGCCGTCGAAACGCGTGAGCTTCTTTGCGCGACTGTCGAAGCGAGATTCTCCACGAGCCTCATTCTCAAGCTCCAGCAGCAGGAACCGTCGCAGCTCCAGCGATTCGTCGGAAGGACTGTCGCCGTTCTCGTTTGCATCCAGAAGAGTCTCGAAGCTCTCACCAGCGTTGCTCGCTGCAGCGCTCGAGCTTGGTGTTAGTGACGTGGCGACATCACAGCCACCACCAGCTTCAGCAGTAGCAGCTCCAACAGCGACCGCCGTTGGAGAATCACAGGCTGCTGCATCGGATATTACCGCAGCATCGTCAGCACCTCCACCGAGACTCAGCATCTCCATTCCCCGTCAGTACACGACCAAGGAGCTTGCTGGCATGGACGCGATCAACGAAGCCACGCAGCGCAGCCACTTCGACTTTTACGCGGAAGATGGTAAGCGAACTCCACTGACCATGACATGCAAAGGACGGGTTCAACACAGTCACTAACAACCATTCATCTATCTTTCTTGCGATGTAGAGAACCAGTTCAAGCCGAGAGGAAGCAACCCGCAGCCTCAGCCTGCAGCCACGAAGCAGCGGAAGCGGAATTTCCTGAGCCGCATGCTATCTCGATCTCCGTCCTCAGCACCTGATGCACAGCCAACCACCGCCACTGCTGAGTCAGCAGCGCTGCTCCCAGCCACCAGTCACTCTGCGAGCCACCCGCGACTGGAGCTCTCGGGGATTGAAGCGGTCCAAGCAGCGACACGACAGAGCGAGTTCGACTTTTCAGGCGACGATGAGATGTAAAAGGCACCAAGAGAGTTGATTCTATTAGCTGTTGCTGGAACGCATGGGACTCCTCTGTCTGGTACAACTCGAGCGCCGCGAGTTTTCTTCCTCTATGGTCACTGTATGCGGATGCGCGAGCGGCTTGTAAGACGCCACGGGTTTGAACTTGGTGTCGAACGGCGTTGGCGTCGAGGCCTGCAAATTAAAACAAAGAGCAAGCTCATGAGAAATCAAAACAGGTGCAGTACAAGAGATTTCCAATGGCGCACCTCGGCACGGTACTTATGGCTGCGGATCTCCTGGAGCTCGGGCAGGAACTCCTCCTGGTCGAGGATCGCCTCGAGGCGGAGCTCAATGTTGGCGCTCTTCCGCGCCGTGTGCGGTACGCGCGACTTGAACTCCTGAGCGCCACGCATAATCAAGCAGATGAAATGAGATAGATGAATCGAAGGACAGCAACAAGTTACAAGTGATAACCATCAGACTCACCGCTGGCTGCAGTCGGCTCGGCGTCCGGCACTGGAGCTGCTGGTCGAAGGTTTGCTGGAAGCGGATGGACACTGGGAGCAGGTCCTCGCCCTGCACAGGTCCAAAGAATCCCTGCTGCTCACACAATTGAATGAGAACTTCAGCCTCAGAAGATTTGACACGCAACGAGAGATAGTCGCAAGCCACGAATGATACCACGCACCTGGTCGAGCGCCGTGCGCCGGCGCAAGTCCTGATTGCTGGGCACCGTGAACTTTGACTGGAAGTCCGTATCCTCTGCGAGCCACGAGGTCGCGGGCGAGTCGGGACGGAACCGGTGGTCGCTCGTCGCGCGGTAGGGCGTGCGGATCGCGTCGTTGCGCCGCGCGGCCTCGGCCTTCAGCGCCGTGTTGCCACCGCCGTCCGAGCGCGGCATTGTGCGAAAGCTCGGGTACGTGTCGCTGTCCCTGGGCGAGCGATAGGATGTGGCTTTGCACGAGATGTCGTGCGCCTGGGACTTTGGACTCGCTGCGGCCTTGAGCTCATTCTCGAAGGCTGTAAAGGCGTCGTAGGCGCCAAAGGGCACGCGCGAGGTGGTCGCGGCGCGCAGCTGCTCGTCCACCGGTGCCTCGGGCTGCTGTTTGCTGGGCACGTATGCGTGCATTCTCTTAGATCAGACGTGCATCCAATGTGCCGATGGAGAAATTGCTGGGTGCTGCGTGTCGACTGCTGCTTTATTTAGATACAGAGAGTGTGAGTGGATCATTTGCGAAGAGCTCCAAATGCGCACTAGGGTAAAAATCTGATTATATATGGGGTTAGTGTGCGGATATTGGGCTCCCACAAAAGAGCTCCTCGCGTGCATCATCTCGATCTACTGTAGCTGCTCACTCACGTACCTCCCTCACTCACACGTCGCAGGTGGTGTTCCAACGCCACTCGTAGTGCTGCAGCGCGTTGACAAAGTGCACGAGCGCCGCGGCGACCACGCAGATGTGCCAGAGCTGGTGGCTCGAGAACCAGACGTCGAAGCGCCCCGGGTAGAAGCGCTCGGGAAACTTGGTCGCGTAGATGATCGCGCCGAGCGTGTAGAGCAGCCCCATGAGCAGCAGTGGACCGATCATCACGGTCACGTGCGGGTCGAAGGGACCATACTGGTACACCAGGTGGCTCACCGGGACGAGCCCGAAGAAGCCGAGCGACAGGAAGATGCCCGTGCGGAACATGAGGTACTTGGGCGTCCCGAAGGCTGGCACGAGCGTCACGGCGAAGGTCAGCGCCGCCATCACGGTGATCGCGGTCAGGTACAGACGCTGCGCCCACGGTTGGCAGTAGAACGCGTAGTAAATGAGCGGGTAGAATGAGCCGGCGATCAGGATCGTGATGCCCGCATAGTCGAGGCGCGAGAGGATGAAGTATGCCGGCTTGCTGTGCACGAAGAGCAGGTGGAACGTCGCGCTGCACGTGAGGCAGATCACGGCGCTCACCATAAACACGAAGATGGGCCAGTGCGGCACGTGGTGCGTGTCCACGGTCGTCATGATGTGGATGCCATTCTTCACGCTGTCGGCGAGGCTGTGCAGCTCGTCTACAGCGTACTTGAGCGTCAGATCTGCGCCGACTTGGCTCGCCAGCGTATGCAAGAACAACGAAAACCCTTCCACGCGCTCGTTCACGCTCTCTTTCACCATGCGCACCTGCTGGTAGTCCGTCACGTGACTCAGGCGGTCCTTCAGTACCATGAGCTCGGCTTTGAGCAGCTCCGTCTGCATCGCGACGCTGTCGGCAATGCCGCCCATGTTCTCCTCAAGGATGTCGTGGAAGCGCTCAAGGCTCGGGATCTGGTGCAGACTGTGCTCGAAGATCACGCTCGCGACCTCGTAGTACTTCTTCTGCTCCGGGAGCACGAGCATCGAGCGCGTGCGCGGACAGTACTCCGGGAGCGCGGTCGCGAAGAACAGGCGCGCCGTGTGGTGACCGTTCTCCACGTACGCACTCTGCTGCACGTTGCACCAGGACGGCGCCGTGGCGAGCGCACCGTCGCCATTACCAGAACGACCAAGCGCGCTGCTCGAGAGCGTGAGGTACGCCATGAGCGAGACGAAGATGATCGAGCCAATGATGTGCGTCCACACGTTGAGTGTCTCGTTGTGCAGCTGGAAGAGGCTTAAGAAGCAGTCATGCACCGAGTAGTTGAGCCGATAGCCCGAGCGGATGTATGAGTTATCCGCCAGGTACGCGAAGCCCTCCTGGTGCAGCCGCTCGAACGTGTGCAGCTCGGCCTTCTGGCGTTTAGTCATCGTGACGACCGAGGTGCTCATTTTCGTCGTCGTCGTCACTACCGCAGATTTGCCAATGGCCCCAGCGTTGCTGGTCGTGGTCGTAGACCGCGTCTTGCTGCGTGTACGCATGGCGACTGTGGCGCTCGTGGTGCCCGTGGAGCTCGCGGCAGAGGCGGCGGTGCGCAACACCAGATGCTCCGTTTCCATCCGTTGCTCTTGGAGCTAATTCCGACACTGGGCGACAACGAGATTCACGAGCGAGAAGGGAAAAGGTGGCGGCCCCAGTTTTGACGCGCGTGCGTCAGAGAAAGGCCTTGACCAATCACAATCCCAGATTGCGTCATTGTTTAACTCTGATGACATTTGTAACTGCTGCCACATGTGACGAATAGGTGGCAGGAGTCGATTTGGGGATTCCGATTGGACAGTTTTTAAACTGGGGGATGGGAATCCAAAAATGGAAAACCGTCAATACAAATGGCAAGCTAACATTCTCGGTTTTTGAGAAGACTCAAGCTGTCTCATTGTGGTACAAACTGAGACACCATCTGTACTACTTCGAACACTAATGACAGTTTTCGTACTTTCTCAAACTCATGCGTGACACCAAAGAGTTCGAGAAAGTACGAAATGAAGTATCGTTAAGTACGAGTTGCGTTATCGTAAGTACGAGTTTCAAAGATAAGTACCGGTACGAGCTGATTAAGTGCGAGAGACGGCGACCTCTTTAACAACATTGAACATAGTTTAGAGAGGATCAACATGAGTGACTCTCTCAACTGCGTTGAGAGCATTGACCGCATCGACGCACATCCTGCTCTATCACAACACCGTCCTATCCTACAACCCAAGTGTTGACATGGATGTTCCCCATATTGAGAGATCCACGGTGAATAGAGAGAGAAAGCGGAGACCGGATCTCTTTACTTGCCTGGTCTATGATCGACTGACGCAGCTTCTCGAATCATGCATGCAAAACATAAAAGTGATGAGCGATAAACATGAAAAACCATGTTGCACAATGCTTTCTATCTTACATTTTGTATGTGAGAATCCAACAGAGAAGCTCTATCTCACTATCCGGTAATCGGATATAGAGACTTTCCTTGAACATCCAAACTTCTTAGAAGATTGATCTTCTTCCCCCTCATAAATCAGCTTTCTCCGTCGTCACCAAGAAGAAGCTCAAGACACCACCACCATGGCCGACTCCGTCAAGCCCCTGCAAGCGCTGCTCGACAAGCTCACCGCCCGCCTCGCGCGCGTCGAGGCGACCGTCGGCATCGCCGGCTCCCCGCTCTCGAGCCCTCGCGCGTCGTCCTCTGCTGCTGCTGCCGCTCCGGCCGCCGCCGCCGTGGAGCTCGCGCCGCAGATCGTCGCCTACGACGAGTACGTGGCGCAGTATTTACCACAGTTCGTAGCGGCCGCCGCGAAGCTCGGCGGCGAGCCCAAGAAGCTCGCAGCTATCACGGAGAAGGCTTTCAGCGCTCAGCGCGCGTACCTAGTCATGGCGAGCCAGTGCAAGAAGCCGGCGACGCCCAACCCGGAGCATCTGAAGGACCTGCAGGCGTGTCTGAAGGAGATCAACGCGCTGCGCGACAACCGCAGCGAGTTCGCAAACCACCAGAACATGGTGAACGAGGGCATCCAGGCGCTCGGCTGGCTCTGCGTCGAGCCGGCGCCCAAGCCCTTCATCGAATCGTACATCGGTGGCTCGGACTTTTGGGGCAACAAGATCCGCGTGCAGTTCAAGACGACCAACCCGGACCAGATCGAGTTCGTCACGTCCTTCAAGGCGCTGCTCACCGAGCTCATGGCGTACGTCAAGGCCGAGCACACCACGGGCGTAACGTGGAACCCAAAGGGCGGCGACGCGGCCTCGTACACGCCAGCCGCCACTGCTGCGCCAGCCTCCGCTGCTCCAAAGTCCGCTGGCGGGCTCAACAGCATCTTCGCGGGCATCCAGTCGATTGACCAGAGCGAGGGCAAGACTGCCGGTCTGCGCAAGGTCACGAAGGAGCAGCAGACGTGGCGCAAGGAGTACCAGGGTGACGCCGCGGCGCCAGCGCCGGTCGCTGCTGCGCCAAAGCCCACGTTCAAGGCTCCCGTGGCGCCCAAGGTTGTGAAGGCGCCCGTGTGCGAGGTGCGCAACGGCAACTGGCAGATCGAGTACCAGACGGGCGCGACGCCGCTTACCGTCAAGGACATCACCATGAAGCAGCAGGTGTACATCTTCGGGTGTGAGAACGCGACGATCATCCTCGAGGGCAAGGCGAAGAACATTATCTTCGACTCGTGCAAGAAGACAAAGCTTATCTTCGACGACGCCGTGTCGAGCATCGAGATCGTCAATTCGAAGAATGTGCAAGTGCAGAGCAAGGGCCGCGTGCCGTCGGTGGCCATCGACAAGACGGACGGCTGCCTTGTGTACATTTCGTGGGAGGGCCGCGACGTGCAGTTCGTCACGTCCAAGAGCTCGGAGATGAACGTCGCGTTCCCGTCGGGTCCGGGCAGCGACGAGTACGTCGAGAAGCCTATTCCGGAGCAATTTGTGCACCGCATCACGGCCGAGCTGACCATCTCCTCGGACGTCTCGGACCTCTACACGCACTAACTTAGTACGTATAGTTCGTAGCTGCTCCCGCTTTGCATTTTGACGTTTGTGGGAGAATGTGAGAATGGCCGACCGAATTGAATCCCGCCATGCTCAGCGCTCAAAATGAAATTCCCATCCACACATCACGAGTTGTTCAATGGCGTCCATCAATGTGTTTTGTCCGCATGCGTGTCATTGACTTACTAGTATCCAAAAAGGTTTCCTGACGCCTGCGAAGCGTCGCGGCGTGTGACCACTCACAATTATTCTGATGGATACAGACCATTGGCACTTGGCGTCTTGACAAAGATGCCGAAAGCGCGGCCCAAGACACCTAAGACACCTGCTGCCGCTGCCCCTGAGAAGGAAGAGAAGGTTGCGGAGCTGCCGCCAGCGCCTGCAGTAGAAGCGGAGCCGCCGTGTCCGTATCTGCTAACGTTCAGCGCCTTCAGCCGGATCTTTGACAGCCAGAGCGCACCTAATGACACCAACACCAGCAGCTCCGAGTCCATTGACTCGATCGACACAACAGCACCGCCAGCAGCAACACCAATAACGTTAAAGACGACCGCGGAGAAGTTTCGGCTGCTACAGGAGGCGCTGGGCGTGCAGAATTTTGACGCGAACCCGCGCACAGCCGCCTGGGTCGACTTTTGCTTTGGCGTGCTCTGCTTTGCGCGCCAAGAGAGTGAGCGTGACACTGGCAACTTGAGCCACAGCACAGGCAGGGACGAGGATGAGAAGGCGCTGCTGCTGCTCACGATCGCGAACGACATCTTCCAGTTCGCCACCACGTCCACTACGGCGACGATCAGCGATGATACCAATAGCAGCAATGGCTCGGAGGAGCGACGCGAAGCCGACATGCCGTCCGTGCAGCTCTGCTACGACAAGTTTCGCGAGTGTGTGCGCCAGGTGAGCAACGTCAGTCCCAGTGACAATGATTCTGATACTACTGAACAGCAGGAGCACGACCACAATACGCCACTAGCAGGTACGCCATCAGCACCGCTGCATCCGCACAAGCCGACACTCTTGACACACGAGGTCGCGCGCTTCGTGACGTTCATGTCGACCACGTTCTTCCGCCACCTACCAGCGTACCAGTTCGTCTTCCGCCACGCGCGTCCGAGCATCACGCGCGAGATTGAGCTCTTCGTCGAGACGCCGTTCCCGCCGTTGCCGTTGGCGACCGCGACGCTAATAGAGGCGGACGAGTGAGTGAACCCACCACGCTCTCTCTCTTTGCCACACATGACGTAGGTATAGTCAGTGACACTCTCACTCATAACGACAACACTGCTGGCATATTCGTGTTCTCTTGATCTTGTTGTCTGGAAGAATGGTTACTGTAACGATCATGCGGCATTGGCGGCAGTTCCTCCTCTAAAAAGCGCACCTCATGTCTGTCTATTGCTTGAGGAAGCGCCGTACGCTGTCAATGTCGATGTCCTTGAGTGAGTTGATCGTGCCGTTGAGGATGATGAACGAGCCCACGATCTGCGTCGTGCGGATCGTGAGGCCGCGCGGGAAGAGGATCGCGAGCGCCGTAGCCGCGGCGAAGCGCGCGCGCGGCGGGATCGTGTTCGGTACCCGCGACTCCGAGTGGCGCACAAAGTCCGCCATGTGCGCGCGGTAGGGCTTCTGCGGGTTCATGAGCTTGAGCGTCGAGAGGTTGTGTGGCACGTGCGACAGATAACCGGACACGACGCCTGCTATGAGACTCGCGAGTGCGTTGTTGATCGCCGGGCTTGCCGACAGCGGGATGCGCTCCTCAAAGTAGTCCGAGAGCTGGTTGAGCCCGATGCCAAAGATCACTTCGCGGAAGCAGCGCGGCACGAAGCCGCGCATCCATCGCGTCGCGAGCGGTTCCGGGTTCATGTGGCCAGCGTTGAACGCCTCAAGCATGCCACTCACGGGCGTCATGATGATGCCGGGCGTGATCGCCTCGCCGAGGCGTACGAGCTGCGGGTTGTCGTACGAGTCCGGGTCAATGTGCTTCTCCGTCAAGTGGCGGATGCCCTTGAAGCCGTTGATATACACCACGCGCGTCGGGATCTGCATGCCCATGTTTGGGAAGAGCGACGCCACGGGCTGACCCGTCAGGCGCGCGTTGAGCAGCGAGTTCATGGCGCTGCGGTAGAAGCTCTCGAGCGTGGCTGCGGCCGAGATCGCAAAGTACGGCGTCGGCTTGGCGTGCTGCTCGAAGAGCGGCGTTTGCAGCAGCGCGGCCTGACGGCGAATCTCCTTACTCAGACTGATGATCACCTCGCGCGACGCGTCGCGGTCATCCAGCACCTCGGCGAGCGCGTCCGACTGCAACGCGTAGCCGCGCACGGGCGTAATGCAGCGGCAGCTCACGGCCGCCGGGTCCTTCGCGAGCGCGTGGTTCGCGCCCACCGACATGCCCTCGGACGCTGTGCCGAGCACGTGCTCCTGACCGTCGATCACCTTGCTGCTCTCCACGCGGCCCTCCGTAATCACGAGCATCTCGGTCTGCGGCTCACCCTGGTGGTACACGACCTTGCCCTTGGCGAAGGATACGGCGCTCGCCTTGGCGCAGATCTTGCGCAGCGTCGGCTCCGTGCACTGTGCGAAGATGCCGCAGGAGCCCGCGTACTTGACGCACTCGTCGCTGCTCATGCTGTCCGTAGCGGCGGCGTAGATAGAAGAGGGTCTGATCGATGTGTGCGGTTGTCGCGCAGTGAAGTGGCAATGGATGAATGAAGAGCGCCAAGAGTGCGTGTGTGCTTCAAAACGCGGGACTGCTTGGTTGGCGCGGGTCAGCGGGTTTGAGAAGTGGACCCGACCCGCGAGATGGGGTCAGATACGTCCGTTTTTAGTAAAGCTTTTTAAAATAAGGCTATATTTTGGTTTTAGTTTGCAAAAGTGGACAGAAACGTATGGAAGAGAGAATCGACTTCTCGCAAACCACCCAAGATAGCCACATACTGCAGTTAGCAAGTGTTGTTTACTCGCGATAGGCGCATGGATACTTTCATTCTGTTTATCCATTACCAAATTGCTGTTGTTTAAAAGTCGGTTCACGGCCATTTTTCTAGGGATCTTATTGTTTATAGTGCGGTTGTCGAAGTAACCTGACTCGCCTTGTTCAATCTTGGAAACAGTTCAGGCCAACCCAGTCCTACTTTCGCGTTTAAATTTATGCTGGTATGTGTGTGAATTGAGTGCTGCAGAGCAAAGAAGAGAGAGAAGGTCATCAAGCAGTGCCAGTCCTTTGCACCGCTACTTTATGAGCAATCTCTTTAGATTTTTTTCAATGTTTAAGCCCAGAGCAAAGGGCGATGTACTCTCGGTTTCCTCTACACCATAAAACGACGAAAACAAATACCAAATGCTGTCATGTTTGCTCCGAACTATCCTGCTCCCATTGATTTTCTCCTCTTCCTACACGAGCGATCTCATTTTGATCCTATGATCTTTGAGCTCTATTCCTATACATGCAAGTCAAACAAAACGACATACTCGTTGTAAGAGATGCAAAATACACACCTCGAGACATAACTGCTGAGATCGCTACGGAATTTCTTGGTTGGCAAGGACAACATAACCAGTAGAGAAGACACGGAGGCAGCGCAATTCTAAATGGGCACGGCGATCGGAGGATTCTGAGCGCAGCCTGCATTGGAATGCGCTGTCGTCTGCTCTGAGCACAGCACATGAAGAAGCACGAGTGCGTTCGCTTTTCTGCGCAAACGCACGGTAGTGTTTGTACGATCTTGTTGTCGAATGTGCAAATCCAGTCTCACAACAATTCTGAGAAACTTAATTCGTTTTTTCGCAAGAGACCCCACATGTAAAACAACAATCCGAACTGTCTCCTCTTTATTAGAACATGGCTTTTGTAAAACGGGTCGGGTATCTTTATCACGGAACCCGCTGTTTAAGTCGGCCGACCCGTGTGCCTGGAAAATTTGCCTGGCCAAGCGTGAATGCTCAAACGGTGGTGATGAGCAGCTCCATGTGGAAGTTGCATCAATGGTGGATGGCAGCCAGTCGTCCGTCCGTTAAACTGCATGGACTGTCGTCGCGAACATGCTTGATTGCCACTGCCATCGCCACATGGGGCCGCTGGTGCTTGGCTGAGCAGACTGGAGGCAGCATGCACTGCAGCTCAATCGCCCCATCCCCTTCCCCAAGCAGAAAGAGGTCCAACAACGCAATGCATACATGCGCACGCGATGATCTCCCACGGCGGAATCAGGCGGCGTCAAGATGGGAACGCGTGCCGTGTGAGGTGAGTGCACATTTGTCGTCAATACGTCGCTGCTAATGCTGCTATCGCGGAGACGTCATGCCCGCGCGGTTGATCACGCGCAGCTGGCGCGGACTCACAAACTGCGACTTGCCCGCGCTCGCCGCAGTCACGGGCTTGCGTCGCGGCGTCTTGCGGAGCGGCCCCAGAGTAGGAACGCCATTGCTAGTGCTGCTGCCGCCTATTGCAGGCAGGATCGGCGGCAGGAACCCGCGCGTGATCTCCTCCAGTACGTTCACGTCCGCGTCCTCGGTCTCCTGATTCGTCGCTGAAGCGTTGCCCATCGCGAATCCCGATAACGACGATGATGCTGACACCATGGCTGCTGCAACAGCGGCGGCTCGTTCAGCCCGTCGCCTTGCGCTATTGCGGCTGCTGCGACTGGTGCCGCTCTCGTCCTCCTCAACGAGCTTGTGTACGTCCTCGATGACCTGCGACGACGCGCTCTCCTTCTTGCGCTCGCGGGCGTCGTAGTCGACCGAGAACTTCCACGGCCGCTTGTGGATGCTGAGCTCCAGCTCGCCCTGCATGAGGATGCCGAGACACTCGCCGCTGAAGCTCCAGATCTTGACGCGGCGGTCGAAGGACGACGTGATTACGCTCTGCGGCTCGGCGATCATCTGGATGCTGTACACGACGTCGCCGTGCGCCTGCCACTGCTGCGCGCAGGGCACGAGCGACTCGGCGAGCAGCGGCATGCCGCTGAGGAAGAAAAAGGATGCGAGCGGGTCCCGCTGTGTGAACGCCGCCCACTCGGGGCCGTTTCGGAACTTGCGCACCATACCCGAGGCGTTCACGCGCAGGTTGCGCTGCGAGTTGGCGCACTCGACGGGCTTGTCGAGCTTGCGGATGCGGAAGTCCTCCTCGAGCTTAAGCAGCAGCGGCAGCACGTTCCAGACGCTGATCACGCCCTTGTCGTCGCCGGCGATGACGAGGTACGAGCCAAAGCTCGCCGGGTCATACGGACTGGGTGTCGTGTGGGTCGTGAGGCACGTCACGGACGCGATCCCACCGCCAATGGTACCAGCAGCCGCATTCGAAGAAGAGCTTCGCTGGTTGCGGAAGCAATAGACGCACTTCCACTTGAACTGCTGGCACGGGCGCATGCCCCAGAAGCAGAGGTTGCCCATGGCGTCGCTCGACAACAGCAGCGGGAAAGGGTCCAGGAACTGGAGCGCGAGCACGCCGCTCACGTGGCCGATGCATGTGCCCTCGAGCCGTCCGAACTCGTAGTCCCAGATCTGCAGTGAGTTGTCCGAGGACGCGGACGCGATGAGCGAGAGGTGGAACGAAAAGCAGAGCGCCGAGATGTCGGCCGTGTGGCCACCGCTCATACGCCGCAGCAATACGCCGCGCTCCGAGTCGCTCTCGTCGTGGATGTCGATGCAGCAGTCCCAGGAGGCCGAGAGCACCGACATGTGCTCGTCGCAGTAGCACACGCGCGAGACCTCGGACAGGTGCGCGCGGTTCTCCAGCTCCGGGTACGCGAACGACTTCATGTGCGAGCCGTTGAGGTAGTCGAACACGTGGATGTTGCCGGCTGCGATCGGTAGCATACAACATTCAAAGTCAGAGAGCTCAAGTGCTGCCAGCCAACCATGTTAAAAAGAGTGCGCGTACTGTACCGTGGTCGCCGACGATGAACTTGCGCTCCCGGAAGTCGAGGCAGAGCGACGTGAGATCCGTGGTGCTGAGGCCTCGGTAGACACGGATGAGTTTGCCCAGACGCGCGTCCCAGATCTTGACGTCCCTCCCAGCGGCCGTGATGAACGAGAGCGACGTCGGGTTGTAGAGCGCGGCGAAGACTGGATGGTCGTCCGTCAGCTCCGGGTTCTCGAGCTTCTCGTAGTCAAACTTGGTGAGCTGTTGGTGGTGATGGACAGTCACGTGTTAACTTCAACATACGATTCTAACTCACACAAAGAGAGCGACACACACTTGCCTTCTTGCCGGCTGCGATGATGCGCTTCTGCGAGTTGATGGCCACGATCTTTTTGACGTCACCGACGTTCTCGGCCGTGAAGGTCTGCATGCAGGCAAAGTTGCGGATGTCCCAGACCTTGAAGACGCCGTCGATGTCGGCCGTGACGATCTGCGGCGTGTCTGGGATTATCTCGACGCCGCAGAGGCTGTTGTTGTGGCCATGTAGACGCAGGATGAGCTGGTCCACGTACGGGTTCCACACGAGCGCGTCGAAGTCGAAGCCCGCGGACACGAGGAAGCGGTACTCGGGTGAGTACGCGAGCGCGCGCACGCCCTTGGTGTGGCCGTCCAGCTGCTGCTTGTGCTTGCCCGTGTGCACGTCCCAGAGTCGGATCGTGCGGTCCATGCTTGCGGACGCCAGCGACTCGAGCGTGGGGAGCTACAGTAACATGAGGTTCAGTCATTAGAGCTGCTCGCTAATGGTGCAGAGCCATAGATACATCAACGTACACTGAGCAGGTCGAGGACGATGTCGTCGTGCGAGCGCGTGAGCACACGGCCGCGCGCCTCGCCACCCATGTGGTGCTTCTCCTCCATACGCTCGGCGTCCCAAGCGTAGACAATGCCGCTCACGCCCGCCGAGAAGAGCGTCGAGGTCTCCGGGTACCACTTGAGGCAGTTCTGCGACGTGGGCGTGTGGCAGCTCTTCATGAGCCGCAGCGTCGTGTCGTCATAGAAGCGGAACTGCAGGTCTGAGGATGCGAGCACGAACTGGTCGAACTGTATTCGTGGCAATAGAGAACAAAATGAGTTTAACGGCTTGTGAGTGGATGTATCAGTGAATAATACCTTGGGGATGTGCTCGGCGCACTGGACGAAGCCCTCAGGCGAGCGGATCGTGCGTACGAGCTCACAGTTGACGTTGTAGATCTTGAGCAGCGGGCTGCAGTTCTCCACGAGCGCCAGCAGGTCGTTCCCTGGGAAGTAGTAGATCTAGCGCCATGTGTGAGCAATGAGTTGTTCAAATGGCTCACAAACGATAGATATAGCAAGCAACAACGAAGAGCTCCATAAACGCACGTGGTCAATAAACGTGCTGTGCTTGGACGCGTCCTCCCACGGCACGTGGTGGTAGTGTTGGATCGAATTGGGTTGGTGGCTCTTGACTGTGAGCCCCGTGTCGACGATGAAGCTCGTGAACTCCTCCCACTCCATGGCCCCGTCGCCGTTGATGTCGATCTGCGCGAAGAGCTCGCAGAGGTTGGCGACGAGCTGCTGCTCCGAGAGGTTGCGCAGACGCGCGTTCTCCTCGTTCAGTGGCGAGCTCTGCACGAACTTCATCATCACGAAGACGAACTCGGAGATCGAGAGCCCCTTCTCCTTCACCTGGAACTCCTTGCGCAGCGCACTCACCTTCTCCATGTCCATCATCATCATGATGTCCATCGTGAAGCCTTTTTCTGGGTCGTGCTCGTACGGCCGCGCATTGATGGTGGCAGTACGGGCCGCGAACCTGAAGAGAGAAAGAGTATGTAGAGCGTTGTTAAAGGCCTGGAGTAGAGTAGGACCGAGGTGCAGATGGTACGTACGGCGCGACTTCAGTCAGGAACGCGGACGGCGCGCTCGTGGCGGCGTCGGCGTCAACATCAGCGCCATTCTCCATCACCGTCGTCTCGACTTCTCACAAGTCGTCGGGAGCGTTTCGCTTCCTCTCTCTTCTGGGAATGGCGTATCTGCGTGTCTGGCTTGCGGTCTCAGAGAACAAATGGCTTCGAGATCCCATCTTAATCTTCAGATGCCCATGCGCGCGGCGTGGTCATTCGAGTGATCGTCGACCGAGGTTGTGCACTTCACCCGAGCTCAACCGTGCTGGATCACCAATACGCGGGGATTCCAGTGCG